>WOGO01006116.1:0-11965 GCA_015342085.1 Leptinotarsa defecta
CATTGCAATTTATAGTTTAAAAAACAATATCCCACATCGATCATATTAATTCATTCACTATAACTCTAATCAGAGGTTTTACGGTTTTGAATGCTCCAAGCACTCCACTAAGTTGACAGATTGAGGCCGTGGCGTCAAGTCAAAAAACCCTAAAGTGTGTCTCTCAGTGCAGTCACACTTTTCTACGTCTTGAAAATGGTTTCAAAGTCGAAACGTTGAATAATGCAAAACTTTGAGCGGGTTCACCCCGAAATTCATATGTTCAAATTTCTGACCGTGGAAACCTATTTTTTTACTTACGTGGTGGCGTTAACCCATCATCCTTAAAAAGCCCTACAAAAAAGTCCGCGATTGTATTCGTCTATCTCTTAGAAATAACTCCCAATAACCATTTCGTATCATCGAGAAATAATTGCTCATTTGTGAAACTATTTTAAGCAATACAGCATTAATCCTTGTGCCTTATAACACCCTGATCCACCAAAGGAGCAGATTGTAGGTATCTATTCAAAGTTCCGTCAGCCATGTAACGAAGCAAAATCAATTCACTTCAACTAGATAAATTCTCATGAGAAAAAATATCTGATCGAAAAGGAATTCTATCAAACGATCTAGTTGTAATGTTTCCGTCTCACAACAGGGGCACATGACCTGTGCGCCATTTTACTGCTGACTATATTATTATTTCAACTTTTTTCTTTGGGGGCACCTTTTCATCTTCTACAAGAAATTTCATTACTTGATTATTCTGCACTGTTTTGCATCTAGTAGGCTAATTCATCAGTTTGATAGGTAAAATTGGAACATGTACATTTCGCTAACCAAATCAGCATTATAACATTCAAGAAAATATGTCTTTATGAATGAAAACATATTTTTCCCTAATTTCAAATAGAAAGCATCTTAATAGATTGAAGTCAGTGGTTGAACGATCTGACAAGAAATCTGAAGTGATACACTTACCTCACCCTTCGGTGAGTGAGGGAAATGCGTTTGTCGAGTTTCTTCACCTCTAAACTGGTTAGATAATTTGCAAAGTGTAGAAAAAAGCAAGCGTTTCATGGATAGTTTTCAGTTGAATCTATTGCCAATATTGCCATGCATCATGGTGCACATAGTCATGCGGCGAAAAAGAAATAGTTATTTCTTTGCCGTTGGCATTACGGCAATGTGGCGAGTTGCAATGCTCCAGTGTGTTTTTATCCTTGAACTGCTACTATTCAAAGACTTCAAGTCTCAAGACTTCTGCAAAGATATTTTTATCATTTTGGTTTTGTTTTGAAAAAATAAATATTATACCCAACAGAAGTTGCAAATAGAAATATATATAAAAAATGTGTACTAGGTAAATGTTGCAAAGGTTTAATGAACAAAGGTTTCTATTGAAAACCCATTTTTCATACCATCATCAGAAGACGACTAATACTGTCATCTCCTGATGATGCAAACTAAGTTAGCAAAGCGCATGTCAAGAGACAGCATTTTTGTTCTGGTGTGGAAAGTGTTTGCCCTATTTTTTCAAGTACTAATAAATTTTAGTTGTAATGAAAACAAAATGTATGTTAATATATAAAGAATGTATTCTTCAACCACAACTTATTACAAGAAGTATGTTCTTGGTTTACGAACTGAGAAGCGGTTCATAGATTTGTGTTGAATACGTTTCGGAAGTGGGAAACGAATCTTTGAATCGTGGAACTGTTTAACTTGTGGTCTCCTCGTGTCACTTGCCTTGACTTCTTCAACTTTGATAATCTGTAAAAAAAAGATGAATATAATAAGTAACCTCTGGACTCTCTGAAAGCACAATCAATTATTACAATAAATTCAATATATATTGATATTCGTTATTTTTTTATTCAAATATCATTACATACAAAATAATTGTAGGGCAGTGAAACCAGGCAAATGGTCATTAACTAAACCATTTCCAACGATGCAATGTACCCATTTTAATTTAGCACCGATTCGACCTACTCACTTATAAGAAATATGAGTAGGAGATACCATAGTGCAAATATTGAGATAAGAATTTTCAAGGTGAATAGCTACTAAATAAAAATGCCTTCCGGTTCTAACTTTTCACTAACAAAAAACAATTCATAAAGCAACAAGGCCTTCATTTGTATTTGGTCATAGGTTTTTGAACTAAAAATCAATTCATTTGTAGTGTACAATCTTTCAACATATCAAATGTACAATGGGTTTGAGCAAATTTCCCTTGAGATATGATAGTGTCTTGGAAAGATATTACCGATTTTGTTAGAAAGGAATATTCCCTCTTTCTATTACTACCAAAACACATTCTTCAAACAAAGGAATAAAAAAAGGTAGCAAACTCTACAATGATGCTAAACTTCACACATTTAAGCAAATTAGTCCATAATTGAATTACAGAAGAAAATCAGAGACGTACAATTAATTGAAGGTTGATGACTGGTTCAACTGCAACAGGTTCTTAAATAACTGCAAAACTGATATATTGTTTTCATCTCAGAAATTAGGTAATAGAGGTGAAGTCAAATGTGAAATGTATTGGAGTATTGCTTGACTCATCCCTAACTTGGAAGTCCTATGCGGACTAGTTAGGAAAAACACTATGGAGGGCAACCTATCCTTTGAAAAATTTGTGCAAGTGTTGAAGGTGAAGTTATTAAAAGCTTAAAATGCACTATTCCAGTCATTAGAATCTAACTTATAAGATGTTACTGTATTCGTTACTCATTTTTATGATACTCGACAAAAAAATCTAACCTTACAATATGATGGGTTGATAAAAACCAGAAATTATAAGAACTAGTATGGTCCAGTATTTTTCAACAAACATTGTGGAACCTATAAGATGTATTTCTAATAAAAGATTTCTACAAATAACAAATAAATTGCTTGTCAAAAAAGCGTTTATAACATTGGAGAATTCCTCTCAGATGATGTGGCTTCTTCTCTGCCAGTGTGATCAATAGTTTAAACCAAAAATATCTTATAAACAATCTTTAATCTTTCAAATTTGTGTAAACACAAAAAATAATATAATGCATTAATAAATTTTCTTTTCATAAATTTTTTGATCAATTGAATGCTTTGAATAGAGATTATGAGAGGAAATGGTGGTAAATTTAATAAACAGTTGAACTGCAATTATCTGAATAAATTGGGACCAACCCTACTTCATATCGGGATAATTGGAAAAAAAAAGTAATTTAAAAGGAAAAAATCCCAAAAAACTACAAGTAACTGAAAATAAAGTGACTTTGAACATCATTTTATTACCATAAGGTAGGGACAATTGGAGTTCTCTAGATTGTTCGACATATTTGGACTAGTATTATCGAACATGCAATGGTTCTCGAGCTGGTATTTTGCCAAATGTGTTCAATATCCTGCATAAATTTATTTCATATCTTACAATTCACAACATTAAATGTTTTAGCTGATAGGAGATGAATTTTTGTCAATGAAAATGATCTTGTTTGTACCACTATAATCAACTTTAATGATGAACAAAAATCTAGGTGTGAACAACATCTCTCTAAGGTCTTAGGATATGAGACGACTGTGATGAGCAGATTTTCATTTTCTTTGCAGAAGTCAACTTCTAGGAAGTCTTTCATTTGGAAGAAAATTCATTACAAATTTCTTGGGCGCACTCAAGTTGCTTAGCAGAAGACTACAGTTTCAAATTGACTAGTTATGTTGATCAACTATTTAGTAGATCAACAAATGTTAGACTGAGTCAAACTTTATTGTTCAACTTATGAGTATTCTGCCAATTTTAAAACGGATTACCGAGAATTACTTTTAGTTATTCTTTCAACAAAACACTTATTGTGCTTATAATTTCACGCACAACTGCTTTCGATGCCATTTTCAACTGAATTAAATTAAAATGAGTTGAAAATGAAATAAATTGAAACATTTTGTGTTGAACAATGTGAACAAAAACTAATTTCAGTCATATTCAACTTTTGTTGGTCAACTAAACTTAAATTGTGAGAACACACCCTAGGAATTCGACTGAAAATTTTCCTCATTAGTATCAATCATGAAAAGAATGTGACATTTTACAAGTTTTTCATTACCAAAAGTATTTACCTGAAATATAAAAAAAAATGTATATGTAGGACTATTTTAAAATGTTTCAAAAAACTAGCAGAGGCTACTGAAATTAATATTTCCTTCAAGAGGCAGAGAAAAAACTGCATAGAAATGCAGAAATTTTTTGAATTACCTTGTCTAGTGAAATTTCACCTACTAGGTGGTACATTACAAATAATGGCAGGTTTATGCAACAAAACCTAAAAAGTAAACATAATAACTGCTAACTATACCAAGGAAAAGTTTCTGATTTATGCAAATATTAAGATAACCACAATTATTATTCATTTAATATTCTACTATACTATAACTTTTCCATAATGAAATGACGGTTCAAGATTTTTCACTCATTTCTCCAATTATTATGATACAAATTTGAAACATTCTCTTTGAAATTTCTGTACTCAATGAAAGTTGCAAATATTTTAACTTGGTGCATGTAAATTTTTTTTTACTCAAGTTCTAAAGATGTATTGGGTTTGTAATCGGGACAGTCATAGAACAGTAAAAAATTGTCGCTTAGTTGAACCTTAGAAAGTCATACGAGAGTGCATTCTGAATAAACAGTAATGTAACTATTTTGAACCATCCCAGTTGCAATTCCGAATATTCCTTCATTAGGAATTTATTAATTTCATGTTTGCCAACTTTCTAAAGATAGTTCTTTCTTAGTCAAATTTCCTTACATGCTCTCATCGATTTGTTATGGTTGACCTGTAAATTCTTAACCTTCGGAGGAGTGTTGCATACACCTACTATTAATCTATCTGGAGATATGAATTTCTAGAGAAATATAGCATAATTCATACAAAATAAGACTCACCTGTATAGCATGAGCTCTGGCTCTGTGACGGGCCCCCATATCTCTGTAGCAAGAAGTTACAGCTCCAGAAACACTAAGATCTCTGTATTCCCTGTACATGTTGTGGGTGCCAGATCGGGAATCATACCGGAGCCAAATACCGAAGTTTTTGATTTTAATAGGCGATTTTTCAGGAATTGGTTTCACAGACACGATCTCGCCAGTGGCTTTCTTGAACTTTTTAAGCTGGCGAAGGAAATACCAGAAACGAGATTTCGCTACTATTGGGTCCGGAGCAAATATCCTCATTTTATATAAAGGAGTTGTTTTCTCCTTTTCTGTAGGCAACTTACGCCCGATAACTTCATATTCTTTCAACTGAAAACAGAAAAATTGTTTAGAAACAGACAGTAATTATGACACTAAGCACACGTGTACGACCATGCAAAACAAGTTCAAAATTAAAACCTGATATCAAAAAGTACTTATTTTTAATACCGCAAACACCAGTACTATTAGTTATTGAAAAAACAACATAATGACTTTAAAATTATTAAATTTACTAATAAAAACACTTAACTAACCTCTCCCTTGGCTTTCATGGCTGCGGTGTTATACCGAAAGGAAGCGGAAACTTAGAAAAATTAAAGTGATACGATCTGCAGTTCACCATTCACTTGTCATTTGTCATATTGGGAATAGGGATATGTTCCGAAAGTACTCAAATTTGGGCTTGATGGTTCGAAAATTACTTGTAATGCAATAGTGCTGAAAAACTCAATATAAAATATAGAGAGACAAATGATGTGGCCATTATTAACATGATCAGTTATGATAATAGGAATAGTAAAATGATTCCAGTAATAGAATTATCAGCAATTGAGTAAAGAGGAATGGAATATTGAGATTTGTTCGATTCGGTCATATAGTGCATTTGAAACATTAGTGCGGTTTCATTGGCTGAAGTAACCATCAGAAATTTTACTTCGCATTTAAGAGCTTGCCGTCACTTATTTACGTTTACCTCATTATCAGTGACAAGATAGGTAACAGTTGCCAATAATAAATGGAACATTGTTATTGCTGTTATTTTTGAAATAACATTATGAAATATTGAATTTTTGCATATTTCAATATTCCATGTTGTGAATTGTTACTCATAAGGTGGACTCATGCATGTTCGATTAGTAATCAACAGTTAACAATCAATAAGTGACAATAGACTATATTGGATATGGATATTATTTGGAGCACACGTATCTTTTCTGAGTTGGCACCTCTGTTTACTTCTCATTAGTGGTTGTTTTCATTTTAGTTGTTCACACCGTTTCCTGCACTAAATATTGAGCGTTCTGATCTGTAAATGCATATAAAAAAAACGTCAAATAAAACCCAAAGTTGTCAACTCAAAATAATTCTAGTGCTACGAATAAAACTTTTAGCGAAAGGACAATAAGATGAACAATGAGAGCGACATTATATAAAAACGTAGAACGTAGAATTTGTAACATCTATAGTAAAATAAATCTATTGAAAACATCATTTCCTCATTGGAATTGAAATGCGCTTACCAAGTTAGCATCATCAGGAGATGACTGGAAAAGTGTTTTCGAAAGATAATATAAGAATATAAGCTTTCACGGCTAAAGTCACGATCAAAGAACAAAATCTTGGTCGATGAGCCATGATCGAATGGAATTTGAAGTACCAAACGCTTCGTCTGCTACTGTGACATATACATGATGATAGTTGTATTTGCGTTGATTGCGAAGACGAAGGTCTTCGAAATCTCAGTAACAACTGACTGGCAGTCGTCATGATCTGAAATTACTGTGTCACAGCTTTCTTACAGGTTTTTTGCAGAGGTCTGCAAGTTTTTGTGCCTGACATTTCGTCTATAAGTGCGATGAAATTTATCATAGGTGATGAAACAACGGGCGTCCTCAAAACAGAATCTGCAGATACGCAGTTTATATCTACCGTAGTAATAGATGCCACGTCATGTATCAAAACATGCAGGCCACAGCCAACAAATCTAGAAAATAGCTTCGATACGAACATACAATCGTCAATACTACGATTTCCTTTTTCTGAAAAGTCTGCAAGCTGAGGCGCTGGCGTTCTAGTTCATAGTGACTATTTAGTCTAATTCATGGTGACGTTTTTGCTACTTTTGTTCCTTTTTTATTTATTTAGGTATATTTTCAGATAGTTCACTAAATTTCACATATATTTCAGAAAAAAATTCCATAAAAATTGAAGTTACATCACGAATAGTAAAAGACTTAACAAACAGAACAAAATTCAAGATATTTAGATTTATCATCGAGCCTCAGTTTCAATTTTGTTCAACAATTTTATTCTCACTCAATAAGAATCAGATAGACATTTTACAGAGATTATTATATCCTAGCTATATTAAAACATTATAAACTATCAATACACTCTATATTAAAAATAGATAAAATGAACTGTAAAACACTGAAAATGATAACAATGTTCATGAGAGAAACTAGGAGAATTTATAAACCAGCACTATAAACTCACAAAATAATTTTTAATTCTAAAATTCAAATTCAGTGTTAGTAACATTAAACCTGATGTCACTATATCATTGACGCCAACCTTGTTTGCAACCACACCTTTCCCTTTTCTTCAGGAATAGCCTCGTCTATTCAGCCACCCACCTATACAGTAACCCTGAAAATACGAAGACTGAAGGTGTGTTCGTTGAGCGTTCGATTATGCGATTCCTATACATGTATTTGTCTGATGGAAAATAAATAAATAAATAGATTAGTTCGCTTCGCTCGACAAGAGTTTCATAATACTTTATGTTCGGTATTTACGAGAGCGAGAAAAAAATGTGATCAGTTAGCTCCGATAACAACGTTTGAATAAGACACATTTTTAAGTTGTTGTCATATCATGTTTAAAAAGGAATTGTTGAGGCACAGACATTTTTGGATAAATTAAAACTGTTGGTGAAATTTTCAATTCTTTTTTGTCAGCACATCACCGTTTTCAGAAAAATTTCACGACTTTAAACTCGAAATGTTGAATTTTCAACTCGAAATTATGACTTCAAACTCGAAATTTGAATTTTACTCTCGTAATTTTGAAATTACGGGATTAAGGTGGTAATTTCGAAATGATGAGACTAAAGTGGTAAAGGGGGTATAAATTTGAATTGATTTACCGTTATTATTGAATGAAATCGTTTATTCAAAATTTTTAGTTAATTACAATTCATTTGTTAGTCTGTATGGGGCCCTGCTATAGGCTAATGCCTCTTCAGGGTTATTATTGATCATTCGTCATTACTGCAGCCGACTGTATTATTATTTTTCTAAATGTTCATTAGATAATTTCGAGTGGTGCTAAAGAGAGTTAATCGAATTCTAGGTCAAATCGAGCTCAAATTGCAGACTACACAAATTTGAAAATTCCAAAGAAAAAAATGTATTTCTATCACTGAGACATCTAAGGACCACATCAATTATTTGAAAAAATAAAGAAATACATACACGTTCTCTATTCCCGTTTCATAAAAATGACGGAAATATATAGTAACTTTCCTTCTATAAAATTTGAAGCTTATTTTTATGTATGTTGTAAACCTACTCAATGACATATGTCTATTGTCCATGAGATATTCAATGTGTTCCTAAAATAATTGAGAAGGGCAAATAATTTCAAGATTTAATTGATTTGAAAACAAAGGAAATGATTCATCTCTGCGTCTTCCTCACTAAATGGTCTACCTAAGTTTCATTAACAATTAAAGTTTTGAATTTTCTAACCAATTATCAAGCCCGCAAACGTCAAAGTTTGTGCAGCCTATAGATTAACAAGGCTTCATATTTCAACATGAGATTCCTATCAAGTTGAATGTTGACAGAGAATCAACTGCCAAAAAAACGTACATCACAGTAAGCCTACTGGAAAACTATGTTATTCATATTTGCATAAAAATCACAATCAGATAAACAGATTCGAATAATATATTACTATCTCATTATCAGATCATTAACAATGCTTAGTGTGGCTTCGGCGAATGCCCATCAACATAAAAGTTTCTAGTTGCCTTGGGTAATTCAACCTCCAATCCTTCTAAATCTTTTTTTAAAATAATTTGACATCCTAGTCTAGAATTTTCCTTCAAAAATGGTGCCATATCTAGTAGATCTTCTTCAGTTTCTGTGGCAGTAGGTAAATGATCGAAATGATTACTTTGTACATAAACATGACAAGTGGTGCAAGCTAAGGATGCTTCACAAGCCCCCTCCATGGGAATTTGATATCTATGAGCTAAGTATAATAGATTATCTCCTACTTTTCCTTGAATAGGGATTCGTTCACCATCTTTGGAAATAACAATTATATTCACCCTGAAAACAAAAAAGAGATGGAATTCATTTGATTCTAATATGACACTGCCTTGCAGGCGAAGATTGAATAAGTCTCTAATGTTTATGTTTCCGTTTAACCAGCTGTCGTACCCCTACGAAAAACAACCCTCAGAAGTTGAAACTTGTACGAGGTAGGGAACTATCGAGGTCCCACCTTTTAATGTGTGATTCCTAATACGAGTTGGACGATAGCAAGGGTAGTTTTCCAAAAAAGATTTAGTTATTTTTTTTTTTTTAATTGGAGAAAGAACTACCAACAAATTTTGCTGTTATGAAATCTTCCAAACTAAATGAAAAATTGGTGGTCTACTACAGTAGTGAATTATTTGGCAAAAAATTATCTTACACGGGACAATCAACCTAGGTCCAGAAAGAATCATTCCATAGAAACTGCAACCTATAATATAACCTGAATGCAACCCTTACCGAAAATACATAAAATGCTAGATTAATGGCATTTATTTATGAATGCACTTCATAAATGCAATAAAGCATCCATAACATAAGAGATGGTGATGTTTCATCTCTTGCACAATTTTCCTTTCAGATAACCAATCAGAGCACAGAGTCCCTAGTTAAATCCAGCAATGCATTTGTGTTTTGGCCTAGTACTTCTGAAGAGACCCACCGTAGGTCAAAACAGAGCTGTTGAATCACAAATGCATTGTGTTTGGGCTCTGGTTTCAACTAGTCACCTTGCAGTAAAAACTGCAGTGAAAGACAGAGGACGAATCTCGATGCTTGTCTTTGCAACGACCCAAATCCAAATATACATATCCCAAAATAGATTTCCATCTGTCAAAGGCATTTGATACAGCCTCACCAGATTTTTTATATTGAATTCGTTTGACTCGGTGGAATCGGTCTCAATTGGTGGAAATCATGTATGAATGGTAGTAGTATTTTCATGTCCAGAGAACAATATGTAACATTGGGAGCTCCCAGTGACAGTCCCAGGACCTTCACTTCTCGTAATATTTGTCAACAATCTTCAACAAAAGTGTCATATATCTTTGTTTGCTGATGATACAATAATTGTTGCAGGACCTGCACTAGAAAATACATTAGGTAACTGAAGCCAGTAAAATTACTGACAAATTTATGTTATGGTGCAGTATATAATTTACTGAATATTTTTTTATATGGTCTTTGCGGCTCGATATGTGACTATTTGTAATTCATTGTGTATCAAAATGGTAAATTGAGATCATTATTATTGTGAAATAAAATTATATAGAAATTAAACAACTCCTTACACTTCATCCTGTGATTTTGGATCTTGCCATTCGTACTCTCCACTGAACCTATCTAGAAATAAAAAACAATTCATTTTTTCAAACCGTTATTAAACACCACACTTACAAAAAGATGTGTGAATAAATCTCTTCCTCTCCTGACCATTATTTATTTTCTTCAACGCAGATGATTTAATTGAATGACTTATGTACCTCAGACCATTAAGCATTGTTTTCAGTTGGTTTTAATCATGTAACTGAAAATTCAAGCATTGTTTAAAAATCTTAATTTGAAAAAAATGTAGGAAGTTAGATACTAAGTTGAGGTTAGGTATTGAAATAGCATCTAGAGAGAGAATCATCTATCTTACTTCTTTGGGCACAGTGATCTTTCAGCATTCTACATTATATTGTGCTTTGGACACAGAATAGTAAATATTCTGTGCTTGGAGCTTGTTGCCAAGTGATACGATCTTTTTAGATATAGATACATGACATTTTCATTCAACAATGAACTAGTGCAGTGCCAGTAATGTATTTTATTTATTTATTTTCTTAACAACGACGAAAATAGTTTATGTATGCACTATTTAGGCGCCTAAAATAGTTTAGGGAAAAGGCCGAAGAACAAGAACAGGTCATAATTGAAACACAAATTGATTGGCAGTGATCCCAATCATTGGTTGGGGAATTCTTTATTTTTTTGGGGAATCTGATACTTATTTTTATTGGACAATTTGTTAGGGAGTCAGAAATATTAAGGAATTTTCGAGAATTCAGCGTTCACTATCATTTGTTAATGCCAACGGCACTAAATCTCATAGATACATAGGGGCAATCAAAATATCGGAATTTATGCAGATTATTTTTCTTGTTCTTAAGTTCTTCTGTTACTTCTGTTCTGTTTGTATTCTACGTGGTAATCATTTTCTCATTATTGACACCGTTCCTTATTTCTGTGACAGTGTTTATTCTTTAGCATTTCGAAACTTGACATACTGTCAAATCTTGAAAGTGTGCATGACGTAATGAAAACTACTGGATTTAAAATTCAAATTGAGATTATTGACTGAAATACACTTTTGGTTGACGAAAAAGAAAACGTGCTGAAAGAATACTATTACTGAAATGAGTGCATACTATTACGTTGCAATAATTGCAATATTGGAAGAGAAACAATAAGAACTGAAGATGAACAGGCCTCAACCTCAAGGCTTGGAAAATGATTCAAATTTATTGAAAATAAGCACACTTACATAAAATCGACTTTATATATTTCTGAATGAATTTCTCTGTACAGGGCCGTCGCCATGGGAAGGGGAGCCTCCCCCCTTGCTTTTTCGACTTGGGAAAAAGTTGGGAAATTTTGGGCCGTGAAGATAGAAAAAAATAATAGTAAAAAAATGAATGAAAATTAAAAA
>WOGO01006117.1:0-11964 GCA_015342085.1 Leptinotarsa defecta
AAATAAAATAATGATAAAAAAACTTTCAAAACAAACTTTTATTTAAGTGCCCTGAAAAGATCAAAATAAAATTTTAAATAACATTAATCACATTCATTTATGACTTTACAGATTTGAAATTTTAATAAAAGCTTGTCGCGATGCCTAGAAGAAATCTCTACATATTCAGTCAGATGAAATTTAAATTGAGAAACATTCTGACAGATCAACTAGGTACTGCAATAAATTTCAAACCCGATAAATCCTATGTGTGCAAAGAAGTTATTCAAGGCTAAAGTTCCACATTTTAAGCATTCACGGCACTTTTATTTAATTACAAACATAATGAATAACTTACAACTTTAGTAGGTGCCTACCTAATTGCAAAATTTCAATTACAAATTGAAATTGTCGCGACTAGCTTTTATTATAATTTCACTTCTGTAAAGTCATGAATGAATGTGGCTAGTGTGATTAGAAATTTTATTTTGATCTTCTTTAGGACACTTAAACGAAAACTTGTTTTAAAAGTTTTTTATCATTATTTTATTTTATATCTTTTAGTTTCAATCGAAAGTTATCGATCAATACGAAAGTCCATCTATAAAACGGAGAGTCCTTCAACAGAAAAATTTAAGGAACGTGGAAAACTATTATTAGGATAAACTATATTCTATAGAAATAGGTAGGTACCTACTTCTTCCTCCAGCATACTTTATAGAAGAATTAGCTTGTTATATTTCTTAATCTAATCATTTCATTGATGGCGTCATTATTACATGGCCGAGTCCCAGTTAATTTCGAAGAGTATAATTCTTCTATCAGGAGGCCTTTGGCGTTTCAAGTTAACGCTTTCTTTCCTAACCTTCTTATCCTTTGTGTTGACGTTTCTTAATTTCCCATAGTACCGAAAATATATTTGTCAACCCTCCCAGAGCTTCGTTTAGCAGGGTGAGAGCTAATATACAGGGTGCGCTCGGTACGTTCACGACATCATTTTACACCCTGATGCGACTAAGACCTCGGCACAGCCTCACATTGACTTGGGTGGTAATTTGGTGGAAGATGCGCCACTTTTTTCAGCTTAGAGCTTACTCGTGCCTGACG
This sequence comes from Leptinotarsa defecta, assembly GCA_015342085.1. NCBI lineage: Eukaryota > Metazoa > Arthropoda > Insecta > Coleoptera > Chrysomelidae > Leptinotarsa > Leptinotarsa defecta. The sequence goes on from WOGO01006117.1 coordinate 1,087, forward strand.
AAACACCGTTCCGGATTTGATTTTGGAGTTTTTCTTCTCCTAGACGGGTTGCAGACCAATGCTAATGACGCCCATCTCACCAAATCACACAAGTCATGGTATACATCTTGTGACTATTGCTCACATTACGTGATGGACCCCCTCACTCTGGGAACTTAGAGGGTGGTAGATAATAATATTTTTTCACAATGCAAATAAATATGGGTTCTGACAACCTATTACACCATTCATTTATTGTTTTCTTTTCAGAGTCGGAAAGTAGGTAGTTGAAGGTGAAAGCTAGATTTAATTTTTTTCTGGAAATATATTTTTTTATTGAAGCCAACCCTGGATGTGGCATCCATTTCATGGTGGGCCTACCAACTGCCAACCATAAACTAATGCGTATACAGAATTTCGTGTCCATGCTATTTGCTGAGGCGATATCTCGTACGGAACCGATCCTGGCAGCAGCATCAGATCACGCTCATGATTAACATGCATTGTCATTGGTTCTGGACAAGCACGCAAAATTTTAGGTCGATTGAATACCGGGAAGTGGGTCAAATTGAACTTGCAAGATTTGTTAACATACAAACAAGTCAAGTTAAATAAAACTTTCAATAAGAAGCAAACAGTCATTCACCCGCCTATCAAAATCAGCTTTTTTCAAACCATACTCTTGAAATTTCCTACTGTACTCTCTTCTTTCGATGTAACCTATATTCAAATTGATAAAGAGGTCTTCAAAGTTTTTCAAACGACTGTTCCTATATCGATTCTAGTCTCGTTGATATGGGCTTACTGATACGCTATTATTAAAGGCTGATCATGGATATTCTTCATCAGTTACACTGGTATCTCAAACTAATTTAGAATGTGTCTTATAAAACACTACGTGATTACGGAATTGGATTCTGATGAAGCAGATAGCTTTTAAAAAAACGATGAAGGTACTAAGAACAAAACTTGTCTTTAGACAGTATCGAGCAGAGGAACATCATCATCATCACCTATCCCACTAACTACACGGCAGGTTCTGGTAAGTGTCTGCCGGAAAAGAACTACTTTCCTGGCTAATATGGGCTAGTATAATTTTACGTCTGAGAAAACAGGTAATTTATGAATAAATACGTTTATTCATACTGAGACAGATTTTTCAGAAAGATTTCAAAAAATTTCGTACATTTTCCATTCATTATCGGACAGATAGGAATTCAATTTTTTTTCTCAGATAGTACTTTAGCTACTGAAAGAAGTAATGAAATGACATAGAAGCAACATTATTCATTCAGAAAACACACTTTTATGAGAGTGTTGCACTCGACAGTTCACAAAACCTTGCTTTTGTAACTTCCGTTTACTCTAATTCGACATAAATCACCATTATTTTTTATGGTTCGGATTTTTTGAGTCATTCTTCAATTTATGAATTCATTCATAAGTGGAAAAATCTTGAGAGCCTAATAAATACAGGTGATGACCCAATTTAAGTCAATTATAGAGTAAGGAGAGCTGAGTCTTCAGGTACTTCTTGATAGCTAGTAGTTCCGAATAAAAAAAATATCTTTTTCGATTTCATATTAACATCGCGATATTACAGAGACAAACAGACACATCGGGGAACTTCAATTGATAATATTCATTTATTGATATGCAGCAGCTCAAAAGCTGATTTTACATACATAATCTTTGCCCATAGGTAACACTAATTTTTGTAATCGTTTCATTAATATAATAATACAATTTCTATAATTCCAGTTTATATTTGAATTTCTGTGCGGCTAGCAATTCTGTAACAATAATATGGAAAAGTGTATTACTGATATAACAGTGATCAGCGATATTACAAAGCATACATGTATGCATCTAGTTGGGTTTTGAACAGTTCAATAGAACTGGATTTCACGCAGACGAATGGGATTCTACTCCAGATGTTCCCCACATTCGTTCGCATCTGTTCTTTCCCATTTTTCCTGTAGGCCCCTTAGCCTCCGGTTTTCGACAACTTTCGGGATTCAGCAAATTCCTGGTGAACTGTAGATACAGGTTGTTCATCTTCTTGTATATTTATAGCATGTCATTACACAATCTCCTCTGCTCCAGTGTTGGAAGATTAAGGATTTTAAACCATTGTTGTTATTCAAGATCATGTAGTTTCGTCAGCCATCCCTGTGTGCCCTCCAGAGGATCGATGTCGTCTCTGTAATGGGCCCGATATAATTCTCCAGAATAATTTTGGCGAGGTTTCCATTCAGCATTTTGAAGCCGGTTCCATTTGCCTTCTCCGCCACAGTGCGGACATGGTGGTTCCATTTCAGATGCGAAGACATTGTCACTCTGAAATCTTTCTGGGCCAGTGTAGGTTGGATGACGTTTTCACCGATTGAGTACTCTAGGAGAGTTTTTGTCCGTTCCAAAAGCAGGACTCCGCATTTGCTCTCATTCAAAGAAATTATCCATCTCCTGGAGCAGGCGGCAATTGTTGTGAGATTGACTTGCCGTTGATGACCTCAGATGGGTCGGCAAGCAGCGCAGCAGTTCTACTCAGATACAAGGCCATGGCCTATATCGTGTGTATACATACTGAACAGAATGGTCCCAAGACTGAGCCCTGGCGGGCTACACTGTACACGGACCTCGCAGTTGATGTCGAATCTCCGATCCTCACGCGAAAAATCTTGCCCGTAAAATGGTTGAGAAGCCAAGCAAGTAGTTTTCCATGAATGTCGAAACATAAGAGCTTCTGTACCAGCCTTTCGCGAAAGATTTTGCAAAATCCAAGTAAATTACGTTCATCGACCTTAATCCAAACATTTGTCGCTTCGAGGAGATTTGTCACTGTTGAGCGTCCAGGCATAAAGCCGTGTTACCGTCGCATAAAAACATCAACTCCGACAAGGAATTCACGTATCCTTTATACAATGATTCATTCCATCACTTCCACCGGTATACTAAGGCTAATCAAGTGGTAATTAAGAGGAACCAGTTTGTCTCATTTCTTGAAGATCGGAGTCACTAGTGCATATTTACAGGTCCGTTACAGCACACCCGTGGATATTGAGGTGCCAGAGCGTTGCACATGATTTGCACATCAGGACTTGGTGCAGAGTTTTGATCCAAACTTATAAAGACTGGTAGTGACAGAGTATGGTGATCCGAGACATTGAGTGCTTCTTGAAAGCTCCTCCTGAGTGGAAAAACACATGATCCCTCACATTGCTTTCCTTCGTGTCTATGAAAGATCATTTCAGAGAAATCAGTTTATGACCTAAATTAAAACAAGTTCTGATATGCAATACTGAAACTATTTTGGACTGTAGGCTTTTTTCCAGCTCTATTAATCACCACTTGAATAAAAATCATTCACTCGAACAACGTAAAACATATGCTGGGGAAACTGTCATGTATAACATTGAATTATGTGAATATTCAAACATCTGTGTCCTTCGTTATAGACATTCATGACAATATACCGAAATCTTTCCAATTACGACGGCCATAATTGATTAGTTGAACTCATTAGTCATTCAAGTAATCTACAGAACAATTCCATTTCTGCATTATCTTCCACTATTTGCCGGCAAAAAATATACATTCATATTGCTTCATTAACTTCTATTATTCCAAATGGTATCCGCCACTGAAGTCTGCCGGCACAGAACTTGTATAATCGCGTGGAAGGATCGACAACAAAAAATGTAAAATTCAGTCGAACTGAATGATATTCCATTCGTCAGGTGTATTATTGAAGAGCTCCATTGTGTGTCATTGAACATTGTTTCGTTTGTGATATTGTCCAGTAATTTATCGGAGGGCTCTGCGATTGTGCCAAAAAATTATGAAATATGGACAAATGATTGGAATATATTTTGGTGTTCCGATATTTTCCAGATATTCACGTTTATGATATTTTTTACAAGACTGTACCGTCGATTTGGATAATAACAGTTGTTGATGGTTTGAAAACGCTTCATATAAAATTGAAGAAAACTGTTGATGATAGAAAGATGGCAAAAAAGTAATGATTTGGTGACTAGAACTCTACTTCGATGGTTGACAGTAAGAAAAAGATACGGAAAGAGGAAGTCAATAATTGAAAGAGAGGAATTAAAATGAGAAAGCACATTCAATAACTTCAGAAATGTATCACCATCTTGTCAATCAGGATTAATTGAACAATGATAAACGTAAGAGTTCGATACTAGGTCTTTCATTATTGGTCCTATTTTCATCTCAATTCCATGAAGCACTGAGACATTCAACCAAACACTTATGCTGACGATAATCATTTGTACCTAGAGTTTGAAGATGATGTGTTGAGCCCAGCTCTGCAGCAAATTAGTGAAGATGTTAATACTCTAATATCTTAACCTAGTCAATATTGCTTTACCGTTAACGCAAAGAACTATAATGGTAGAATAGCATTCAGAAATCGGTGTTTGAGTTCAATTGATATGAGGGTGAAAACAAAACCAAGAACTTGGTTTTATTTCGGTTTGACATATGACCTGAATTTTGAAGCGCAGTTGTGCAAATTTGGAGGTGTTTTACTCTAACAGAGCGTTTCTACTAGGAAACATAAGTACATTTAACACCTGTTCACAGATTTGGTGTACCTAGTTGAACATGATGGTCAAGCCCAGTTCCACTCTGTTACAATATTCAATAAGATCATTACACCAAAAACACCTTTTTTGAGGCAATATCATTCAGAACCGATGTGCATTATTTGAATTGAAGATTTTCGAATGTACTTATGTTACCAAAACATAGAACTTCACTGTTACATAGATCTTTCTCACGTCATATTTCCTGGTTATACAATCTGATTCCTTCAGAGAGATTTATATTCTCTCTCAATTGGAAAGTTCAGAAAGGATATGAAAAAACATCTATTATCAAATACCTCTCAGAAATAAATTTAATTTTGTTTTAAAACTTATTCAACTTACTTCAATATTACTGATATTTTCTAGATACTCTTTGATTTTCATCTTTATGAGTAAATTGAGACTGATGACATGATTATGACATCATGACATGATGTATATTATGATTTCAATAACTAGGTAGAATTCAGTGTAGAATAAACACGCCTGAATCAGCTATTTTGTTATGGAACGGTTGTTACGGATCTGCAACATGTTGCAGAATACACATTATTAACCGCATTTGTTCATTCCATAGAATCAAAAATAAACAAATATATATAGGTTATTACTTATGGTGCTCTGTTTGGAATCTTTGGTGTAGTACTGAATATTACTGGAGTTTTTTTCCCAACACGAAATCGTTATTTTCAACACCTTGACACGTGTTTCGATCACCAAGTGATCATCTTCAAAGAGGAAGAAGATTCAATCTTCTTCTTTGAAGATGATTACTTGGTGATCGAAACACGTGTCGAGGTGTTAAAAGGAAGATTATGTAATCTTCGTCCTTGAAGATGATCACTTAATGATCGAAACACCTGTCAAGGTGTTAAAAATAATGATTTGGTGTTGGGAAAAAACTCCAGTAATATTTAGGTACAGGTTATTAGTAGCTGTTTCAGGAGGATTTGATTATATTATTGCGAAGATGAACTATTATGAATCAATAAAATAGAATATCGTTTCAAAATCTATACCACCTATTTAAAGAGAAAAATAAACTGTTTCAAATGGAGAGCAATATCAACTTGACTTGAAAACATATTGTTTGTTTGAATTCAAAACTGTATCCCTTCAAATAACTCAATTCGTTTATAACAAGAATTTTGTGAATCTATATACAAAACTATATTATGATCGACTGAAGATAACAGGAATTTTGTATAGAATTTCCTTCAAAGAAGTATTTCATTCATTTGAAAATACTGTTTTATGTGAACACAGATATTATTGGAAATAATTTTAATTTAGGATTATGAGAAACTAACAATGTAGAACAGTGTTCGGTATGCGCCAGTATGTGTTGGGAAGTGAGGTTGGTGTGTTATGAATTTAAGAAGGAAGTGTCTGTAGGTAGTGCAATTCTTTTCCGATTATTTTGTATCTACCATAATGGAACAGATTTTACGAGACTGGGGTCTTACACAGTTGGAAGATATTTTCATGGGTAAGTATTATAATTGGATAAAATTAAGGTGTTTGGGTTACTTAAGAAAGAAACTCCGCTATATCAGTAAGTACTGCGTTGTATACTAGTATCGAAGAGAAAGTGGTAAACTTTGACAGTAACTTAATTTTGCCCTCATTTTGCGAAAATTATATCAATGCTTCGTAATTTTTCACACATGCATTATTAGATTTGCCGAGCTCTGCAAGTGTATATTAATTTGAAATGAAAAATCCTCCACGTTGATTCGAATTCGCCTTCAAATTCAAAATCTCTTGCTTTGAACATACATTTTATCTTGTTTTGAATAAGTGCATTTTCTCTAAATGAAATTTGATTTTCTCTATGACCGAATTCATTTTTCATTGAACGAGAGAGATACTTATAGTTTCCACAATGAATAATAATACAAAAATACCAAAATAAGCACCAGTAGGTGTAAAAAGCATCTACATATGACAGCCACTTTCTGATTTCAGTATGTAAATGTTTGTTGAATTCCGAAATGCCTTTGCTTTCTGTAATTACTTCAGAAATGTTTGTATGTTATTCATTGTTCGAAATTATTCAATATATTTCCATTAGGAATGTAAGAAATAGGTAGAAATATTACCAAACTCACTAGAGGAGAAATCAGAATTTCCAAAAACGTGAAAACGGTGAATGTTTTTATTCAGATAGCGAATCACATACCTTTAAGTATGTTTGTATGATCATAAGTTAAATTTCGACTTTCTAGATATTTGAAATAGTGGCTAACGATGATGTGCTGATTTCTTCTTTCGTTTCAGAATAAAAGTGATGTTCCGGCAATTGTGGATAAACAAAAGAAGAATGCAGAACTTGATAGACGATAGTGATTTTTTTATGTTATTTACCGGAATCGCATCTATTTTTAAACAATTCATTTGTGTACAATTACTAATAAATTAATTCATTTTCTTGTCTGAGTTGTAATGTTGTTTATACGTTTCGATTATATTTTTTTTTTGTTAATTTGGAATTTGTCAATAATATGTCTATATTTTCTATATATGTTCTCTCAATAGCGTGCAGTTGAAATATAACATTTAAGCAAATATTAGAAAAGACAATTCAGTTCTTTATTACGTTTTGTTTTTTATCATAAGCTTTTTCAGGATAATATTCATGATTTGCAATTGCTTCAAATAAACCAATCATAATATATAATGTATTAATTAATTTCTTCCCTTACCACTTATAGCTGTTCATATTACAGATGAGATACTTTAGATTCAAGTAACTAAAGTGTCTGTGCAGAATGGGGATACATGAAAATATCTGAAATGCATTCTTGTTTTCTCAGTGTCAATTGACCCAACTCTGATTCAACTAATGATATTCGTAAAACATTCTGAACATTTTCCTAATTTGAAAACAACTAAATAGTTCATCACCAGTGTCTATACTGACTTTCTTTTCAACTTCCAGGAAGTTTCCGAAGTTTTTGTCGAGATGCAATTAAAAGTTTTCTGCGAGTTGGAAACTCTTTTCAAATTGCTTACCCCCCGATTTCAGTCAGAAGAGTCGACGAAAAATAAAAAATTCAAATATTCGATTTACTTCCACAGAAAATGTGTAAAATAATTTTTGTTGATACTGAGTATAAGTGAGTTCTAACAATACGTTTTCTTTATCTTTATTTGCCACTCATCATAGAATTGAAAGTGTCCCATGCAAAGTTTTCGTTGAAAGATCCACCTACTGACTCAATGTCGACTCAAACATCGGAATTATTCATTTTAAATATAATATGTGAATGATGTGGAATGATGAATATAAAATATCGAAGAATGATTTCTGCTTTCTGTCGTTATATTGTAAAAGAGTTACTCTAATTTTTGTAGCTTAATTGAGCCATCTCTATCAGAACTTGCCATGAGTTGCTGAGATTTGCCTTTCAGTTGTTTGAAAAAGAAATGAGGATGAGTTCATTGGGGGTTAAAATGGACACCAATATATCTTGGCACAATCACATCGCTGGGATTGCTTCGCTGCAAAGGCTGCTTCTCAAAATCTTGGAACACTGTTCCAAACAGGAAAACTGTACACACCTCAGCAACTTTTGATTGTTTATGAAGCTCAGATCAGACCTTCTTTGGAGTATTGTTCTCATGTATGGAACTCCGCCCCTAAGCATACCCTGAAGCTGCTGGATTCCATCCAGAAAAGAGTCATGTGTCTGGAGATTTGTCTCTTCTATAGATACTTTCATGGGAAGTGTTCAAGTGACTTGGCGCATGTGATTCCACCAAGAGCGATACATATCCGTAATACGCGACGGACTGTGATTGCTCATCGTTTTGAGGTTCAACTCAGTATACCTCGAACTTCACTGTTAAAGAACTGCTCCATCTAGAGAAATGTGGAATAAACTTCCTAAAAACGTTCTTCCAAATGGAGTTGATCTCCAGCGATTCAAATCCAATATGAGTCGCTACTTCCGCACAAGCGGATTGAAGATTTTTCTGTAGTGATTGTGTTCTGTCCTTAAAAAAATATATATGTATTGTGAAATGTAACGTTTTGTAAGGGTTTCCATCCTATGGCGTACATAACTTTGAAATCTGAAACTTTTGACGCAGTTAATTCTTGAAATCAGGGGGAAATAGTGTTACCTCTCCGAAGAAGAGGCTTTCTGCTGATTTAATTTTGAGTTTGGCTCATCATTTCCATACCCAGTTTTAAGTTGAATTATTTTTCTGTGAACAGGGCGGCTATTGATTTCAGGTTTTTCTTTCCCAAGCCTAGGTGATGAATTTCCTTAGTTGAATGTTTGGATGATTACCACAATGAGAATCAAAAGAAATGGCTACGATTAGCTGTTTTCACTTGAAAAACCTGAAAGGTCTTCAGACATCAGGGCTTGCTTTGGAAAAGACTGAACACATAGATGGCAGCACTACTATGATGGAATTGGCCAATACTTGAAAAATCTATAACGTAATCAAAAAACACTTCAATGTAACAATTTCACCAAATAGTTTCACAAAAATACAAAACGTGTTTTCCATTCAATGGCTTCTTGGCCATACAATGGCCTTTTCGGGCGTGTCTTTACTGAGTAAGGATTCGCCCGAAAAACCTTCGTATGGCAAAACACGTGTTGCGTTTTTGTGAAACTGTTCAGAAAAAATCTAACAATGAACTGTTTTTTGAATAGGCAACGCTACTTTCAAAAAAAACTGATAGAGCTCAGATCAACTAGAACAATTGTGTTAGGTCGTAAAATTTCTATACACTTCTTTGTAATGCAAGATTTTTAATATATGGGTATATGTAGTACATAGTGTGTTTCTATCAACGTTGATTTTCTTAATCGGCACAAGAAATCGGTATCAGACTATCAGGTCTGCATCCTATTTTTTCTCATTTAACAGAATCATTTCCAAGGCATTTCAAATCACCTCAAACAAGTTATCATCCACTGTGTTCGATATGTTACCCCATTTTTCCACATTTTTTTACCAATCATTCAATCAAGAACAGTATTTCATGAAAACTAATTAAATCATAACAGTGGTTTGTATGAAAATGAACGGAAAAAGAGAGTTTTAAAACACTCTTCTTCCACTACAGTCACTCAAAATAGACGTTAATGTTTTGCCATAAATAAGATGTAAATGGCCCTTACCCTTTTCATCGTGCTTTCTCTGACGTCATGTCAACGGTCCTTTGTCTTGTTGAAATGATGTCTTTCGGGTATATATGTGAGGAAAACTCGAAATAAAATCCTGTTTTTCCTGGAAGCGAATAACTTCGGGCTTGACTGGTTTTTATTATTTTTTCTGGTTATCGGCGATTTCTCCATAGATCTTTTTTGTTTTTCGATAAGCTTCGAGAAGTTTATTTTTCATGATGTACGCCTATCAATCCGTTTTATGTCTTTTCTATTTCGGGATTTGCATGATATTTTTTTTTCTTCGACAGGTCGGCGAATTGATATATGATCTGTCAAATGCTTTGCTGATTCTATATTGCTTTCGAGTGGCAAGTGGAAGAATATAGTGAAAAATAACCCAATCAAAAAGAAATACTTGTGGAGTTTGACCTGAGCAGCTAGATAAATGGTTTGCAGACGATTGACTATGTTTCATGATGACTTTCATTAGTTTAGACTTCCATTGTCTTATATTATATAAAATGTTTTGAAATCCCTAAAAAAACCACTACAAATGAAAAATTGGGAAGAATAGCTGGAATGAAATCACAGTGAAATGAAATACAAGTGAAAATTTGAACAAATAAACAAAGAAATTAAAAAAAATGAGAGATTCCAAGCCAAAGTACTTCACGACATTTCGATTGTTAGTATCCACAATCGTTTTCAGATGATGACTGAACTAATTTTTCCGAGAGATAACTATTTATGGGTCATTGAGTACTTTCATTTATCTCTTCTCTCCTTTTTCTGCTTCACCGGTTCAGCTGGAGATGATCTTTTGGCAGGAATTGGCCATTTTTCGCTTGCGTATGCTGCGTATCTATACGCTAGCTTGGCTGAATACATTGTTGGACAACATGTATGCGGCTTCTTTGACTTTCCTCCTAAACCGGTGTTCCTCCCTGTGAATGATCTCAGTTTGGGACCAGTCTATATTATGTTGATGGGTCCAAATATGCTTTGCTATTTCTGATTCGCTGATTTCCCCTCGCTGTGTAAGTTTTTATGCTTGGAAATGCGAACGTTCAATGGCCTCTCAGTCTCACCGATATAGGGTTTTCCGCTCTCACAGGGTAGGGTATACGGTAAATGGAATTCTTGGAATCGCAGTC
>WOGO01006118.1:0-11964 GCA_015342085.1 Leptinotarsa defecta
TTCTAATTTCCATAACATCTGTAGGCATTAAAAAAAAAACGTTTCTGAAACTGATTTGTGTTTAAGAAAAGTCAAGGGATTAATATTGGATTTTATATCTTTGGATAAATTATGTGCCACAGTGCAGTAATAAGTGCAGTTAATACAATCAGATTTTAGGTCATTTTTCGTAGGAGCAATATTCTCTTTTCCCCTGAGGTCATTGATGGTTGCCCAGCTTTCTTTTTGTTTGTTTACAGACCTTTCAATTTTTTCATATAGTGATGTTGTTTTGCAGTCCTAATAGTACTTCTATAAATGTTTTGCACCTATTATATAGGGAGTTGAAGCCTTCATTGTCACCTAAATATTTCCGAATTTAATATAGTGATCGTAGATTTTCTGTCGAGACCTTAATGCCCTTTGTGATCCATGGCTTTTTAATTTTAGTTTCAATTTTGCTAATAGGGAACGCAGTATTGAAATTTTTTTCGAGAGATTTTCATGAAACCTACACCCCACCATATGTAGGTTTTAAGACATTTATCAGGCTGTCAAAATATTAATTTATACGAGTTAATAGCTGGGGATCTCAAATTTCGTGGTGAACTTACTGAGATGACTGCACTATTATATCTCCGTACGTCTCGTTCTCCGTCTCACATGAGTATATCTCTCACGATGTGTGTACCAGACACATGCCACTAGTAATCGATCATTCGCTAATAGAAATTCACTTCCACTTATATCGAGGATCGTTATGTGTGTGGCATTGCATAAATTCATTTGCATTTCATTAAATTCGAACAAAGCTTTTTCTGTGGCACGACAAATCGGTTCGAAATTGCAAATTTATATTCACAGTCACGCTTCAAATCGAATTCCATTCGATACGATGCGATGTGCTCGTTCTCTCCTCTGGAATGCTATCATAATAATTTTTCGTATCGCTAAAATTGATAAAATAGCATGCCATATTATTTTATGCAAATTGGTTCAAACGAGTAGGAGATGGACAGGCACATGTGCAGGAAATTTATTGCCCCCTTTCTCCAGATAGGACCAGAAAAATTATTTGAACCGGGATTCTCCTTTTTTCAATGTGAGAATTTGGGGACATACAGGTCAAAGTGAACCTTAACATTTTGTGAGTTATCACGAAACGAGTTGAAGGAAATTGCAAAAAATAAATTAAAATCATATAGTTTCCTAGATTTTCATGTGAAATATCTATAGCTGCACGTAAAACCGATTGCGACGGGTCGTCTTGCGAAAGCGACTGTGCGATTATCTTCCCACTGGCTCGGCGTTACGCTATTTCTCACGTCGCACTGAACTCCGATACCTATAGTGTACACAGTTGTGTTTACTACAGTGTGCATGACCTGTGTTTCACTGAATAAATTATTTTTGAAAATAATCAAAAATAATTTACTGCAGTATACATAACCTGTGTTTTACTGATGATGGTAAACGACCAGATGGTATGTCTCTCATACCATAGAAATACAGTAAACCTGTGGTATGGGACTTCACTTGTGTTGATATGGTCGCGGCTTCTCATCTAGCCGGAAGTTCGAAATCTGCTAGAATTGCAGCACTGTCTGTTAAAAACTATTTGTTCCATCCAGTAGCGGTGGAAACTTTTGGTGTTTAGTGCCCGGAGTCTCTATTATTCGTTCATGAACTTGAAAGGAGAATAGGCCAAGCAACGAAAGATCACTGTTCTACCTCTTTTTTGATAGAAAGTATCAGTATCAGTAAAGTTATTCAACGTGGTAATGCTGCATCGGTCCTTGGAACTATTCCTCCTTCACATAATTTTGATGAGATCATGCATTGCCCTAATTTCAGTTCGGAACTAAAATCTCTTCGAAACTAGCCGAGATATGTAGATGTTCATCAGTCTCCTATCAAGGTTAATTCGCAAATGATTGATCCACCTTCTTCTATTTCAGTGCGGTCAATGGACTAAGGTAATTCTTGCCCCCCAGTGGAAGAGCTTTATTAAACAAGAGCCGAATCGATCCCTCTACGAAACCCTTCATCATTTGGAAGGATCGATCGCAACTTGAGAAATGGTTCTTATATAGATTATGTGAAACATGTTCTTCCTTTTCGATTCAGTAGAGTTGTCCCGGAAACCTTGAGATTCTTGGATTCGATAATTTAGGAAACACATGCTACATTAATAACATTTTATAAGTGTTGTTCATGACGAAAAATTTCAAGTACGATGTTAAAATGATGAACGAGAACGAACATGTTTCCTACTTATTCACCAAAGCCAAACATCTATTCATGCAGCTGCAGTTTCGTAAAAATATACCATCTTTCCCTCCAACCGATTTCCTGGAGTCTTTGAAGTCCACTAGATACTCATTAGGACAACAAGAGGATTGTTTCGAATTCTTTGGGTTCTTGTTGAATATTCTTCGTGAGCAGAAAAATAACAGAATCAATACTCCTGACCGCTCTGGATTGAATGATTCCGTACAGTCTATTTCGTCTTGTGTTTGTAAATCTTTTGCTGGAAAAATCCATACTTGTTTACTTTGTAGTGAATGTTCAAGAGGTTCAATTACACTGACGTCCGTGCCAAAGCGAAGCTCGAATATCGATCACTGAATTACATCCATCTATCAAAAAAAGTAACCCAAACAAAGCTAGATGCGTGATCAAAGGATGATCACCAGGCACATTTGCATCTATTGTGTAAAATAAACAGACCTTCTCACGCTGGCCAATCAGTTTCAACTGCAATCGGCTGGCGGAATTCATTGTTACAGTGTAGAAGTGGTCAGTTACGTTTTAACGCCTGTGGTGTGTACATATACGTTGTTTTTGAGTTTGAAATTTTCAAAATGTCAAGTACTGACACGACTGAAGCAACTGCTGAAAAAATTCCTATACCCGCATATTATTGAAAAAAATCGGTCGTTCCTGGAGGATCACGTGCACTCTGCATGATGATGTTTTGGATCACTCTGTTGCACAGATGGACAGGGTTGACATACAGTTTTTCCTTGTAGGAACAGAAATGTCAGAATTGAGAGCATTGAAAAATATATTGTGGACCAAAATATACAGTGTTGAGAGAGTTATTGAAAACTAAAAAAAAATATACAGAACAGAAGAAGTTTATATGTCTTAATTTGTTTTTTCACACATTATATCAAGATATTGCTTTTTTTGACTTAAAACAACACCGCAGTCACACCTCAGCAACCGTTTTTAGCATATTTGCCTTCCTGTGACTTTTTCCTGTTTCCAAGATTGAGGAGACCCATGAAATTGAAGACCCGAAGGGCAAGGAGGAGTCCCAAGTGGGGACACGCTTTTTGAATCTCTCCCACTCACCAAAGTCCCTCTCTGAAACACTAACCAACGACACGCGACCTTGGAATGGCCCAGAAGTCGCTTTGTTCCCCTACTGATTTGAATTTCCCGCTGTACGCGCGGTAGCTTCCGATTGGTCGACTGAAAGACGGTAAAGATGGAGGAGTGGGGGTGGTTTGAAGTGGGCTCCGAAGGTCTAATGCCCAATTCACACAGAATGGACGTATAGCAGAGATGAGGCGCGGACTCTTGTCTCTTCCATTCTGTCTGAATTGGGCATGAGGTCGTAAAATCACCAGAATGGACCTGCTCAAATATGCCAGTGATCTTCCATAAGGAATGAGCCAGAACTTTGCAGATATATTACTAAAGACCAATGAAAGGATGACGTTTTGCGACGATTGAGGAAATAAAAACCGAATTGCTGAGAGAGCTGAAGGACTTACCAAAAAGTGCACATCAAAACTGCTTCAAGAATTGGAAAAACGCTGGCACAAGTGTAATCAACAAATAAATATTTTTGAATGTTCATTGAATATTATTCTATACCTGAGAAAGTAATCGTTAACAAAGTCAGGATGTTCGTCCATCCAAGATTCCATCTGAGCATACTCCGGGTCGTAGAAATGTCCATGACTGTTGTGGTTATGCCTAGGGAGCCTAGTTGCTGACTCCGATCCTGAATTGGCGCCATCAACTGTCATTCGAGTCTCGTCGCCACTGTTGCGTAATTGCAAGCCTGAAAAGAAAGAAAAATATTATATTAATGGTTTCAATATTGTTATGCCTTGTGATATTTGGCTTTTCTGAAAGGTATTTGGCTTTTCGAAAGAGATATACGAGTATATGAATTATGTATCACTGCGGGTTAAGAGGAGACAGTACAAAGTCGGATGAATTAATCATTTTCTGAACACACGTGCATGTGGAGAAATTTCTGCAGTATCATCATTATTAATGATTACATAAATGTGTAATGAAGCGCCTGTTGGTTCGTGATATACGGAAATCCGCAACTGAGGAATGATATTTAACATTTCCACTGAGTATCAGGTTGTTTCAAAAATTTTGTCAGTTTTTCTGAGTCTACTCCAAACTGTAATTGAATACTTATTCAATTCAATCGAAATTAGCGTCATTCAATTCATTGCACTTTTGCCAACGTAACACAAGTCGATTATATCCGTCAGCTTGAAAAGTGTGTGCTCGGGATTTGATGAAGTCGACAAAGGCCGTTATTGCTTGCTCGTGATTGGAGAGGGTTCTATCGATGAGAAAATATTTGAAGTTCTTGAAAATATGGTAGTGGGTTGGCATGAGGTCTTGGGAACATGGTGGGTCAGGCAGAACTTCGACGCTTCGTACGATGATTTGTGAAACGTGCGGACGGGTGCTTCCTGGAGCAGGACTGGACCTCTTCTGTTGAGCAGTGCCGGCTACTGTTGATGCAAGTTTAGTTACATTTGGTAGATTACCTCAAAATAGGACTCTGCTGTGACGGTTTGACCTGGTTACAGAATGTTATAGTGAATCAGCCATAAACCGTGTTTTTTTTTTGGAGGTTTTTGCCTTTGGAAAGTTTCTGGGCGGCTCATAGGCGTCCAACTACTATCCTGAACGTCTCATGTTGTCGTAGAATATCCACTTTTTATCACACGTGAATATCTGATCCAAAAAAGATTGTGAGGGTCCTCAAATCCTCATCCTGGATTACTGTAGGTCGATGACTCCGGAGCTCATCTTCGAGGGTTCAATCCCCGGAACCATATTTCGCAAACCAACGTCATTCATTCACTATCTATCATCAACACTTTCATCTCTATCTGGTTGATTTTCCGACTGTTTCGCTTTAGTTCAATCTTCACTGTGAAGATTCCTGCACTGACGCCTGTCGGATATAATCCAACGCCCTTGGTGGTATTAGCCAGGGGAGTAGTTGTTTTCTGAAAGGCGTCAGTCCATTAAACCTACTGTGTAGGTATATAGAGACTGGCTTCAACGTTTAAAGTTCATTTGCTTTAGATTTAATTCAGAGTTGTTGATATTTACTTGATAGTATGTAGTATTACAGCCGTACTTGCACGCAAAACAAATTTGTTGATATTACTTGTCACTAATGGAATTAACAAAAACACTTTTGTCATATTACCACTAGTTAATTTTATGTATACAACCAGTTTTGGGTTTAACCCCACTATCAAATATAAAACTGAAATAATAGGGTTCAACCCGAAAACTGTCATATAAATAAAAGTAACTAGTGGTAATTAGACAAAAGTGTTTTTATTCAATTCATTAAAGTGATCATGAATTACCACAAAATAAACAAGTCATCAATCACACATATACTGTTGAAAAAAAATTCACTTTCTCACAATCTGCATTCTCTTATCGTTGATATCATTTTCAAATTCTACGAAAAAAAACAAAAAAGAACATATGCACATCTTGAAAGAATCAAGAATATAGTAGAAGCAGTGTCGAGGTTAAATCATTTTTCTCTTCACAAATTAATATCATTTCGGTTATAATGTCATAAGTTACTCCAACCTTGTTGGGTTTGCCAGGTAATTATTTCAATAATAAATAATTTGTATCCCTTATTTCAATACATCACGTAACCCTCTGTGACGCCACTGAAATTATTATTTGTAATCTCATTTCATAAAAAGAAGCTCTGGGTTATTGCTAACAAACACACCTAGTTTATTCTAAATCGCTCAAAGACTTTTGAGTTATTAATAAAATAACAATATTTTTAGTAAAATTTTGACACCCTGTTAATCGGAGACGAAGTAAGTTAGAAAACACGTTCATATGACCCTTTTTCATAAAATATTACAAGCAATCACCATCATTTAGGATACGTATTGTAGAATCATTCAACTCATTGTCTGAATATAGTACAGTGCCACACTGTTACGGTATCAATACAATTTGAACAACTTCCTCTTTTATTCTAGTAGGTACCGATATCGCCTATTCAGATGCATGAGGTGACGCCTAATCATGTAACGTAATGATAGACTCTAACACAAGGTGGAAAAGTTTACTTATGGAAGAAGTACCGCGACCCAAGAAAATTCTTTCATACATACTTTCACGGGAGGTGTTCAAGTGACTTGGCACATTTGATTCCACCAAGAGCGGTACATATCAGAAATATGCGACGGTCTGTGGCTGCTCATCATTTTGAGGTTCAACTCAGTACACCTCGAACTCTTCCATTTGTAGAACTGCGTCTATGTGGAATAAACTTTCTGCGAACGTTTTTCCAAATGGATTCAACCTCCAGCGATTCCAATTCAACGTGAATCGCCACTCTCGTACAGGAACCGCTCTTAGAGCGCCTCAAGGATTTTCCTGTAGTGCTTATGTTTTGGCCTCAGAAAAAATAACGAAAAATGTGGTCTAATATTTTTTGTCATGCAAGTATGTACTTTAAAACATACATTTCTCATTATTGGTTGCTGAGGAGCTCATTTCAAGAAACTTCATTAATTGATATAAGGTGGCCGTTAAGCACGTGGAAGTCTTCTGGATTATGACCGCTGAATTTAAATAATCCAGGACGTGAGGCAACTTATCACAAAATAACCCTCTGAAAATTTTACGTTGCTGATTGGCCAACTGATCACCAACACCTTGGGAACACTTATGAACTCATCACCAGTTGGAAGTCAACTCATAACCATCCTTTACACCAACGTTTCTGTGAAAAAGCACTTCAAATCATACATGGGAAGCTGACCGAAGACGGGGACCTGGAAGATAGAACGAACTTACCTATAGAAGTAATCATGGAACTACTAGGATGCTGTGTACGAAACTGCTATTTCCAACTGAAGGACGAATTCTTTACGCTAGATGAGGGACTGCCAATGGGATCGTCACTTTCATCAGTTACAGCCAACATATATATGAAGTGGTTTGAAACTCTGACCATTGAAGAAGGCCACAAGAAGCCCCGAGTCTGGTTGAGATACGTTGGCGACAGCTTCATAATATGGAACCATGGGAATTCAAAACTAGATACCTTCCTGAAGCACAGCAACAACGCAAGACTCCCCATCACTTTCACAATGGAAAAGGAAGTCAACAACGAATTGATTGGCATTCTTTGACGTATTGGTGAAGAGGATCGACACTAAGTGGGAAACATCTGTATACCGAATGCCAACTCACACGGGACAGTATCTCAAACACGAATCCAACCACTATCAATCGACTAAAAAAGGAATAATCAAGACTCTAGTAGACTGTGTTTTCGGGCTCTGTAATACAAAGGAAGGTCTCGAGAAAGAACTAGGCATCATCAAAAATGATCTTCAACGGAATGGTAACTCCAAGGTGATAGTGGAACAGACTTTGGCTAAAAGGCAGCAAGAGTCCCGAAAGGAAGAGAAGCTGACACAACCATTACTTGTACTTCCCTACATCAGAGGATTGTCGAAAAGGATGAGAACAATTGGGTCCAAGTATAACATCAGAACCTGCTTCAGATCCGGAAACACTATCCGTAGCAGCCTCACGAAAACCAGTCCACCAAATGCGGAATGCCATTCTAGGACTTGCATTCACCGGACACCCTGCGAGTGCGGAAAGTCCTATATCGGTGGAACTGAGAGGCCATTAAAAGTCCGCATTGCAGAGCACAAGAAACATACACAGCGAGGAGAAACCACCAAATCGGGTAAAGCAGAGCATGCTTGGACTCATCAAAATGACATCAAGTGGCCCAAGCTGAGATCATTCACAGGGAGGAACAATCGATTAGGAGGAAATTCAAAGAAGTCACATATATGTTGTTCAACAACGCATTTAGCCAAGATAACATAGAAATACGCAACATATGGAAATCCATAATCAGGCGGGAAACGATCAACTCCAGCAAAACGGTCAGCCCCTCTAAACCGGTGAAGCGGAGAGAGGGAAGAGGGAATAGGTGAAAGCACTCGTATGAACTATAAATAGTCATCTCTCTGAGGTTGAAATCCAGTCATCGCCCAGAGACGATTGTGGATACTAACAATCGAAACGTTGTGAAGTAACTTTACTTGACTTGAAAAACCCTGAAGATGAATGTAATTTCACTTCAGGGTTTTTTTGCTTAATATGATAGATATTTTCAGCTATTCATTCTATTTTTATTGATTCTTTCAGGGATTTCAAATCATTTTATATCATATTAGGCAATGGAAGTCCAAACTATAGAAATTCAGGTCTAATTGGATTAAATTACTCATCATGCAGCTATCTTGGAATTTCTATAGAAAAAACAGAAATTCACAATTTGTACTGGTCGATATAAACTCGTTTGAAAAACTCATTTTTAACAAAATCAATTAGCATTACAGATGGCCTGTGATCAGTTCACCTTCCTAAGGTGATGAGTTGGCTGTCATGCTCATCTCAGTGAAGATTAGGTTTGGTGGCGAGTTCACCTGTAGCTGGATCTCCAACCTTAGCACAATTCGAAACTTGCTGAGCATCCGGTCTGAGCATACTAAGCTGCAAAACCTAATAATCCCGAAGTAAAATGGAAAGTTCCCATATTCAAACATCTTCAGTGCTGAAAGCTTGGATTTGTTGATCACTTATTTGTAAGTTCTTTAAAAGTATAGGCAGATGGCGAGGCTGGATTCGTAAAAGTCTCTGTGTCAGAACACATATATGATCATGAAAAGTTCAAGTCATTTTGACATTTGAGAAAAATAATTTTTGCCACAACTTACATTATTATTATAATGATGAAAAGCATTCTGAAACAACAGCACCAACTCGTAGTGATTTGCAAAATGAAACACCTCCTTACGAACTTTCATCCTAAGACCGACCACAGTTAGGTCAAAGGAGAATGTTCAAAAAATAAGATTTTTTTTTCGAATTTCGCCGATTATGTACATTCGATTAGCAATTTTTCATTTTTTCATGTTGATACACTTTTGTCGAACATATGTTCATAGTTTCAGCTGTTCAGCATGTTTAGAATTTGTATCAAATTTTGTGTAAAAAATGGAATTAGTTGTGCTGAAAAATACTTGAAACGTTGACAGTGGCATACGGTAATGGTACTCTGGGTCAGAAAACTGTTTACAAGTGCTACAAGTATGAGTCGTGTGGCAGCGAAGTTCGGTCCAAACTAGCTGAACCGTCGTATATCGCTCAGGAATTGTTAAATAACGTCACGGCGATCCAGATTTGCTTGAAAGGGGTCATAACTGATGACGAATCGAAGTTCAATCGCCTCAATGGAAGAGCCCAGGAGAGACAAGACCATAAAAAAAACATGCCATGTTCGATTGAAATGTCAAAGTTCACCTCACTCAGGGATAGCTGTAGACCAGCTTTCTGCAAGAATAAGATGCTAACGTTCACAACTATGCAACACGCAATAGACATTAAGACATTAATTAACTATCCCAAAACATAAAACATCGACATTCAAGGAGTCACTTGCATATAATGGCATAATATTATTTAATACGTTGCCTCAAGATATTAGAGATTTGCATATTATACCATTTGAAAAACAAATTGAGGAGCTACTAACTAATGAGGGATATTATAGCGTAGAAGAATTCTTAGAACAGGATATACTGTTATCATGATTATTGCTTTCACTGCATTTCTTTCATCCTAGTTAAAGATAACTTTACTTTTATGTATATTTATGTATATATGTGTGTATATATGTGTTTGTAAATATGTACATATATGTGTATATGTGTATATATAAATATAGTTGTATGTGTGTTTGTTTTATTTTTTTATATATGTATATAGTCAATTACCTGTTTTAGGTGTTCGATCTATGTTATACTGTGAACCGTTATTATGGTTTTATATAATTTTCATATTTTTATTTATGACATGTCTTATATCATGTAAATGATCGAAAAGACGAATAAAGTTTTTTTTTCACCGTAGTATGCGCTGGTCAGGCCCTATCCCCCGAAGCCCTGATACATTCGGCAGGGCGCGCCAGCATTATCAACCAATGACAACTCCCCACACTCCCCATTATATTATTATTATTATTATTATTATTCGATTACCGTGGCTTGGTGCATCAGGAATTCTTGCCACATGGTCATACGGTTAATAAAGAGTATTATCTTGAAGTAATGGGCCGCTTGCAAGAAGCAATACCAAGAAAACATCCGGTATTGTGAAAAAACATCGCTTTTGCATCACGATAACGCACCTGCTTACTTGTCATTGCTTGTTCGTATTTTTTTTTACCAAAACAACACCTTAATCATTCCTCAGCCACCGTATTCACCAGATTTGCTCCCTCCCTGCGACTTTCTTCTGTTTCCAAGATTGAAGACACCCTTAAAAGGATAACGTTTTGCGACGATTGAGGAGATAAAAATCGAACCGCTGAGAAAGCTCAAGAACATACCAAAAAGACATATCAGAACGAAATAGAAATTAATGATTAAATAAATATTTTCTGAGAAAAATGTAAACCTACCTCATTTTTTGAAAGGACGGCGTTTATTTTTGAGTTAGCAGTGTGAACGAAATACTCTAGGTAGAGTTGGTAAGTTCGTGTCGTTCTTCTGCATTGTGGAGGACTAGAGAAAAACATGAATTGGAAAACTCACCATCTGAGCAGGTATCTTTGACACTGAATGAGGGACCCAGAACTCTATTGCTGGCCTTTTCTGCCCTTTTCAACAGAGGAGTTATTCACTGCTTTTCACGTTCAATATATTTAAGATGTATAAGGTCCAATCATGATGAAGTAGACATTTAACTCAGCGGTCACATTAAAATGAGTAATTACATCAGTTTCACATGGTATTCTATAGTATATTACTTTATTCAGATACTCTCATATCATATTAACCTTTCACACTTTCCCAGCTTTTATCATTTTCATATATCGTAATGAATCATGCCGTCTCTGTTTGCTGTGAGAAACTTCAAAATCACGGCGAGGTAACGATTCGAAACAGTTGACTCATTCCCTTGCTAAATATAATATCGGGTGTGCCTTGCCTTGGCGCTAGAAATGGACCCGAGGCTTGGCAAGATGCCACAATTTCAAGCTCGTCCGTGATATAATCTAAGAGTTCAAGTCATCGATGATATGAGAATAGCTTTTCATGAAACAAAAGCATGGGAACGGTACTCTCTTAAATTGAAAACAATAGAAGTGATCGGGCAGGAACATCCGAACAATTACTTGACACGACATGAAAACTGCTGTCCACATATCTCGTTACCGACTGTTTGACATATCAAATCAAGAATATGACTTTTGAAATTACTGAATTCTTAGAGTTTTTTCCACCCCATTACCGATATAAAAATTACGCCCTCAAAATGAATTCATTTGTTCATATCGTCATTTAGAGTGATAATATATAACTTTCTAGCATATTGTAGCCAATTTCCTGATGACCATAACTTGGTTTGGTGATATACGTGTCAAGAAGATTATTTTGGTGCATGGAAGGAAAGCTGTAGTTTCTACGCTAGAGGTTCCAGTTTAGTCTGTCAACAACTCCAATGTAAAATCAATATAGTCAAATCCAATCAAGGTGTCTTCCACCAAAAGATCATAATTTTTATTTACATTTCTGGGCATTTTCATTTCAGAAACAATAAAATTGAACGATTTTTTAAATATAT
>WOGO01006119.1:0-11964 GCA_015342085.1 Leptinotarsa defecta
GAGTTATGACCCTCTTTATTGATAGTGTAACTATGACGATATAAGCTTATAATATCCCGGTCAGAAATAAATATTCTCAACACACTACACTTTTACTGACAATTGTACAAAAACATGTTTTACTCAAAATTCTACCTATTACCATCATGAATGTCGAAACCTATGCACTCTCAAAGGACCTCAACAATAAAGTCAAAGAACAAGAATAGTTGTCATTTTCACAATAGAGTCAGAAGAAAGTAGTGCGGAATTTCAAGTAAGGCTTATCAATACCTAAACAAACTGTGGAAACAGGTGAGATTCTCATGAAATATCCTTGTATAAATGAGAAAATTGCACCAATGATCATTGCCAAACCTAGAACCATAATTGGTCAAGATAATTGGCCGTTATTAGTTAACATAAAAATTATTACTGGTCCAGCAGTAAGTAAGACATTACTGGGTTGGGTTATACTTGAAAATGTTTGTTCTAGACCAGATACAATTTAAAAAAATGAATTTGCTTGTTATACTCACGGAAAACAAAGAGATGATTTGAACAAACTTCACGAACTTCAGAAAAAACAATGGAATATTGACATTTCTGGAACAGATAAAATTGAGAAATCCATGTCAAAAGAGGACAAGAAGGCACAAACCTTTGAGATGACTATAAGAAGTATTGAGACAGATGGAAAATTGGACTCTAGTGGAGAAATGAAAATTTTGTTCTCCCAGAAAGCAGAAATAATTCGTTGAATCTCAGCTCCAGCCCTTAGGAATCACATTCAACGTACATTTCGCCGTGTTATATTTACATCTACAAGACTCAATCGGGCACATCTTCGAGCAAGAAGGCCTTTAGGGGCTTCTACTCTATTTCCACAACACAGAGCTATCCGCTTACAATGGGCACGAGAGCACAACGAATGGCTTCTGGTACAGTGGAGATGGGTGGTGGTTCCTATTTACAGGTGAAACCATAATTGGACTGCGTGAAGGTGAGATAATGGCTATGAATTCTTGAGTTGAAAACTTTTCAGATAAACTGGTTCTGTCCCAAATGAATCTGTTCCTTCAAATTGTATAATGAATCGTTGGGCGAAGTTGAAATGAAGGGAAATTTGCTAATGAACAAACGGGTCATGAAATAAATTGATTGCTAACTATCACGTTGTATTATGTTCTATTATTAGGAGAAAAAATTTATCAAATCGTATCAAAACGATAAAAATTTAGATTTGAATCAACGTCAGTTGAGTTTGTCAAGTTTTAAGGAATATTTTTGACAGAATTTAAATTGAATGGTTTTGATCGCATTATCGATAGCTTGGGCTGACAGACTCAAAAGAAACACTACTTAATTGATAATGATAACATCAGTATTTGTTCAATACTTCAAAGCGAATGTAAAGTGATTAAGAGTAAAATATAAAATCGTTTCCAATAAAATAGATATAATTCTTACATTGTAAAATAAATTCCATCAAAATCTGATTGTTCCTATTATTTAAATTCATCATTTACTTGACACATAAAAATACATATCTGATAGAGTATGTGTATGTAGCTAGAGCCCTAGATCCCTGAGTATATCTCTTTCAAATTTGAATACATTGGAAGTGTAGCTCTTCTTAACATATTTTGTATCTGAAGACCTTAACGAGGAGAGATACATACGTACATGTATAAAAAAATGAATATTTCGAAATAGAATCTCGAAATACTCATCTCTACCAACTACCTACACAGTAGGTTCTGTTGAATTCTTAATTTCACGGCTAATAACACGCTGGATATTGTATTATAGTTGACAGACATTCGAGGAACATGCGCGAAATTTACCTCTATAAGGTATCTTGCATAAATATCTGTCGGATGTAATCCAATATCCAACATGGTATTAGCCGGGAAGTAGTTGTTTTCTGGCAGACATTTACCAGAACCTACTGTGTTGGTAGTTGAAAGAGATTTTGTTTCGAAATATTTTCTTATACATATGTGTTTCTCTTTGATAAAGTCTTCAGACACGTTTTAATATCTGTTACAGTATTGGTACATGGGATGTTTCTTACCCGCTTGGCTCTTTGTGCACAAGATGGAGCTAGTAATAACTAGTTGACAATATTTATTTAGACGAAGGTTTAATGCGTGCCAGCGAACCGCGTTGAAATTATTCGAGTCCGGGCATTTTGCTGTTTGGGTCGGATTTTTTCTGCACTGATGAGAGGTAATACCTCGAAACCGGTCTGCAGGTGACATACTCAATTTTATCATGGTCCTATTGCTGACTGAACGAGAAACATCTGCGAGACTAACCAGGAAGGAAGAAAGTAATTTAGCTCGAAATAAATTCTTTACACAGATTCAAAGATCATGCATAGAAGTTACTTTCAGTATAAACTGAATAGAAAGAAGTGATTTTCGTATGATTCAATGTTAATGTGGAAGCAGTTATGGCTTTTCAAGAACTTCGTATATAGGCTGATGTAAATGACATTTTATATCGTAACTATCGTAACGTGTAGCATTTCTATGAATGATATCTGATTCCATTCCATGACGAATGTTCAAAGTACAAACTGAATATGAAAAAGTGATTTTCGTATAATTCAATGTTCGTATGAAAGTAGTCATTTCAAATGTATTTTTATTCATGTAATTTATTGCTTGTGTGTGTATTGCAGTTGGTACATGGCGTCTTCTTCCACTAAGTGTATGAAAGTAACTTTTATGTGAGACCTACACATCAATGTAAAAAGTTATTTCGAACTTAATTGCATTCTTTCTGCGGAAGTTTTTCGCTTTTTAATATAAATATGGAGAAGTATAAAGTTAAAATGCTTCTTTCTCAAACATTATTTTCTCCTAAAAAAATACCTCCCCATTCAATACAAATGATAAGATTTGATTATAACATTTTTGGAAAGATATGAAGAGAAATCAACATAGGTATAAAAAATAGAAAAGAATGCAGGAATATAAGATAAACTGCTGGTAAACTGAAATGAAATATTTGATATGAGACAATTATATCGTCAAAGTATTTTTGTTACATCTTTATGAGATGAAAACAAACAGGAAATGACACATATGTATGTAATAAAGAGAGCATGCGTGAGCAGAGCAGGTATGAGACACTGATTGATATCTTCAGGAAATTTTTGTATCTCAAAGTAATCTGTGATAATAACTGAATATCATGAATAGCTGTCCTAAACGTTAGGTAGAATTAAGGAGGTGCTTTAACTGGAAAACTACATGGTGGTAGGGGATTTGGCTAGATCTCAGCTGTGACCATTCCTGTGAAAATTCTTGTAGAAGTTTATGTCTGTTGAAATACAGTAGGTGGTGATTTTGTCGGGTTAACATTTCAGGACAATCGATGTAGTCGAACCATTGTTTCATTTCATTCACCAAATTATATCGAGTGTCACCTTGACCGAATTCGAATAGTTTTAAAAAGCACTTTTTTGGATATCTGTCGCTCATCACAGATTGAAGTTTTATCATCCAGACTATATAATGGATAATGCATGAGATATTGTAACATAAGAGTCACCTTTGACATCGAATAAAAAATAAAGTACTTTAGGATTTACTCAGACTTTATCAAAGTTGTTCTGATTTTTGGAATTTATCGGAAGTTACGAACATTCTTTGAAATTATGTTCATTTCATGAGTAGTTTTCAGATCTCATATCTCATATCATATCACCCATTGTGCGGGTAATTGTGATTTTATTGGAAATTATTCTAACAATAATATTTTCGATTTGAGCGTTAAAAGTTCTATTCAAAACAATTCTTTGGATCAAATCAATATTTGAAATTTTCGTCCCAATTTGATGTGCTCAGTTTAATGTCGCTACTAGCAACAGAAAGAAAATAGTGATGAATATGTCACAGTTGCAAAAATCGTAGAGGTAGGTATTTGGTTAAAATTGGCCTTGAATAATTTCGTCACAATCTTTTTTGCTTGCTTTTGAAAATCTTTAGATTCATATGTCTTAAGTTATAGAAAAAATAAAAAATATAAATAGTTTACTATTTATTTATTCATTATATTCTATATCTGAATAAAAAAACAGAATATATCGACAACAGTTGTAACGTTATTGTAAACTGAGCTCAACGTTACAAAACTGTATGTGTCCCCAGGTGTGTACCTGGTAATACATCCCTCTGCGACACTCCATCCTCCATTAACAGGATATTTCAGCTGATAAAGATTTGAAAAAGTTTCAATGCGTTTATCGGTTTCATTGGCATAAAGATTCCAAGATTTCAAATATGCTTCTTTTGCATCGACTTCGTAATTTTCATTTGGGACATTGCTATTGATGACTGTAACCTGAAAAATAATACAGTATCACTCATATGTACAATACCAAATGTGAAAAAATGTATAGGCTTGGAGGTTAACTGGGTGGATGTGTTTTCGAATACAGCCATCAGAAGTTATAGTAAGTCATCAGAAAGGAATATTTACCAACTAGAAAATCTTTTGAAAAATACTGCTTGAAAATCAGATGTATGAGACCAACGCAAAATGATCCTACCTAGATATAACGAAGTCTGGTGGTAATCCAAGAAAATAGGTATTGCAAGAAAATTGAACAGACCCGATATGCTAAACTCTACAAGACATAGTCGAAGGAACCTAAAAACAAACAGTAAGAAGTAAACGAAACTTCAAGAGAGCTTCTTCGTGTTGGAAATCACAAACCTAACACCGGAATCATGGAAAATGTCACATTCTATATCCCGGGTGTACATCCGTTCATCTTTGACATTACCACGACATTTCCGTAATATCACACTTGCCATACTCATGCTTGACGGAAAGCGGTCTGATTGATTGGTGGGGTAATTGGGTAGTGTGATGTATCACGCTCGACTTTAGACACATTGATTATTGTTCTGGATGATGTGTTTGCCGTTAGTGATGCACTTGTCTTGGTTATAGATAGACGGTTTTGCATGTAGCTGATAGGTAGTGTATGTCACCTCTTTTGTTTCAACTCAATTTCGATTGCCTTCCTCATAAATCTGGTTAATGTGATGCCCTGTATCATGGCGGCGTTTGCATAGGGCTGAGGTTATTTGTTTATGCGAAGTGGGAGTTTTTGTTTCTCTGATCTGACTGATATTCACCTAAGTATATATATGGCGTCGACGTATTCTCTTCTGCAATTTCTACATGCTATCTTATATATGCCTTGGTTTTCTAGGTTTATATATTTTTTTCTCAATTGTTTAAGAAATTTCTGATGGTTCACGTTGGTTTATTTATTATTTTTATATTCTGTTGTTCTAGAATTTTCAACTTCATATCCTTCTCTGATGTAGGGCTGGATGGATTGAATTTCTTTTATTTTTGTTTCTTTTTTGTTTTCCTTCTTACTTTGGTGTTCTTCTTTGTAAATCTTATTATTTTCATATCTACTCTACTTCATAGCTTTTTTCATGTCTTTCATTTTCTGTTTCTCAGTGTCTTAATTTGCTAGGCATTTAGATCTGGAAATGAGGGTGTTAGCTACAGCTTTTATTTGTGCTGGATGGTGATGTGACTTCCCGTTCAGGTATCTGTTAGTATGCGTTGGTATCCTGTAGACTTTGTGCTGAATTCCTTCGTTGGGTAGTTTTCTAACTAGTAGAGAAAAAAATTAACTCGTTCTTAATGTCTATCTCTGTGTGGAATTGGATTTTCTTGTGGACTTACTTTACGTTTGCTACGAAACAGCCAAGCTCCTCATGTCCATGAGGCCAAATGATGAAGATGTCAACATATCTCAGAAATAATTTGGATTTCATCAGGGCGTTGTTCAAAGGCTTGGTTCCGAAATAGCTCATGAATAGCTTGGAGATGACAGGTAATAAAGCGGATCGCTTCAAAGCACCTTCTGTCTGTCTATAAATAGTGTTATTGAAGCTAAAATTTGTATTTTTCAAGCAGTCGTCTGCGAGTTCGATATTATGAGCTGGTAGGTTCTCGTTCATAGCTATCTGGTCTAGAGCTCCGTTTACTGGTACGTTGGGGCACAAAAATAGTACGACCAGAGTGGCATATATATCGTTCTTCCCCAATATAACTTTATGAGGCTGATGAAATGCTTCGAGTTTTTGAATTGATCCGAAAGACAAAGTTAACCTATTAAACCAAGGCATCTATAGGATCGCTTGTGGAGTTTGTAGCAGAGAATACGTCAGCCCAATACGTAGGCGTAGAGGTAAAAACACTCTCACTTTGCAACGAACACCACCTTGATACATTAACTTCGAAAGCTGCAAACATATCGTCAGAATATACCACCAGAAATCAGAATGATAGGAGGGGTACCTGGAATTGACAAGGGGGCAAGAGAAAGGACACACACTACCTCCAGAAGCATGGAAAACCATTATATCCAAAACCAAGGCCAGTGACCCATCATCAGCAAAGATATCGCCCAGATCAATAATCAATGTAGCTCAAGTCGAGCGTGATACCATAAACCACCCAATTAATCCATCAATTTACCATCAAGTTCACCGTCAAACATGCACGCCGCCGAACACAAAAGTGTTTCTTTGTCAGTCTTTATGTTTTAGGTCATGATATATCCAGATCGGAAACATAAAGCCAACTCCATTCAGAAACCTGAAAAAATCGGAAAAGTATGATTTGGTGGTATGCAGATTGAACCCTCAAAAAATGAAAATATTTTTACCGGTGTTCTTGGATTCTCAGGGCGTGTTCATTTATATGTCTTCAGAATCAATGAATTGTAATCTGCAAATGATTTGATCATCCTAATCTAGGGTAAATATATTGATATATTTATAAACGCGTGCAGCTAGCCCATCATTTCGTAAAAACTAAGATAGAAGAACTCTAAACTTAGAGGTGAACAGATACAATTGACCAAAAGGATAATATCTGGAAGTAATTATGTACTTGTGATACACTGTTTGGAACCTTCGGTGTAGTAATGATATTACTGGAGTTTAACCCCAACACCTCGGCACGTGTTTCGCAGGTAATCATCTTCAAGGGGAAGATTAAACTAAATATACGTACGATGTTATCCTTATTTATAACATAGATACCTCTGCTAGGTACCTGCGTCTTAACTGTTTTAAATTAATTTCACAATGTTGCCTGGTCTAATAAACTTAAATTAGTTTTACAAGGTGGCTTAAAGTAATAGTCAGATAAATCTGATAATTAAAATATTATTTCAATAAGGAAAATAGTTTACTATTAGGTATTAGGTATTGGTTAACCATCGTTATTCATAATATTATTATGCTCACTTATTTCTGTACTATCGTAGGTATCTAGATGCCTGTTGTTGCTGTGTTGTCTAACTAACCTTAATGAACTGAAGTCTATGGAATGGTTTTGTTGCAAAATATGATGGGCGACTGCTGATTTTTTGGGTCTTCCATATTTTAGGTGTGCTAAGTTTTCCTTTCATCTTATTTTAATAGATCTTTTTGTCTGTCCATAATATCTTGCATCGCAGTGCTTACATTTAAATTCGTAAATTCTAGACTTTTCAAGGAACTAGGTATAAAGGTTGTATTTAAAATAAATCATACACTACAGAGCCTTTCAAGAAATCGCAAGAACAACGTCGATAATTCGGAAAAGTCTGGAATTTACTGGGTGTCCAGGGCGAGCGTTGTCATTCACATTTTCTCGACCTTCTGTGAAGAGCTTGTACCACTTGTAAACATTTTTCTAACTCAGAGTACAATCACCATATCATCACTGTCAACATTTCTAGTGTTTTTGAGCACTCAATTCCATTTTTTCACGAAATTTGATGCAAATTCTTTCATACATTTTTTTCGATAGCTGAAAATCGCGGAACACGCAAACAACCACTTTTAACTTTTATGCCTCTCACCAACAAACTGAACATGCTAAACAGATGAAACAGTGAAATTATGTTCGAGATGAGTGTACTAACATAAAAGAAAATCACTAATCGAATATACGTAACCCGCGAAATTTGAACATTCACCTCATTTTTTGAACAGACCTCGTAATAGTAGTAGGCAATGGCAATATTCCGTTACTTCTATGCAACAATGCAACATGTTAACCTTATGAGAGTAATAATAATACATCTTTGTGTATCGCAAAGTGGGTTAGTGGACCAAGCACAGCATACGCCAGCCCAATATGATTGTATTTCTATTATTTTTATTGTATACTTCCATTGTGCTATATTTCCAAAAAATAAGTTTTTTGTAGTTTTCCATGTTGAATAATTGAGTATGTTTTAAAACATACCTGACTGAAATATAATTTACTTTTCGGAATTACCCACAATTGAATTATCAATAAGGTTTTATAGAACACAGCATCGTCTACTTCAAAATCCAATTAAAATTATTGCCAATATGTTCGGGAATATAATCCGAATTGCAGCTGATAGTTTTGGCAACTGAAAATTATTCTACAGTAGATTTTGTCACCCATTTCAAATACTTTACTGCCCTGATGAAAATTAATGACTACTCCCCAATTTTTTTTAGTTTCGAATTGGAGACTCGCACTACACTAAAATATGGTTTATGTTTTATTAATATTTATTGTGATTTTTTCATGAGAAATAATTGGGGTCGTTCACAGTTCTGGATAAAATAAATCATTCTAGAGTTTTAGTACCGAGTGAACACTTCAGATTCGTAATAATCTACTCATTACATTATTCACTGCTCAATGTATTAGAATTCGGAAATGGTTACATCTTTACTATTTCCATAATCAACTGAATGAAATTCGATTCTCGTTTATCTGAAATGTATTACGTTTTTAGAATTGTAGTAATTTTCATTGAACATGGGTATTGAAACACAATTGAATGATTTATCCTATGTTATTTCTCCAAGACCCTTATATTTCAAAAATATTAGATTTTGAAAATTCTGAATGAAATGGTTCAAAACATAATCATATTAAAAATTTCAATAATTTTTTTTTCAACAGAAGCATTGGTATCTCCGCGATCTATCCTTAGTTTTATAATATTTTCAATTGACGTTATTGAACAACCAACAATCAAATATATTTGAAGACTACTCACTTCTGGTACATCTTCTGATCCAATCGTAAGATGTACGACTATACACAGAATTGGAAACACCAATTTTAAAAAATTGCTCATATTGAAGTTGTGGTATATCTCTTTTTGTTTCGAACAATTTTATTAGAATGATTGAAAAGATTGTGGATTTATATATTGAAGGTAATCGATTCGCATATCATCTCAAATAGATTACCTCAAGTGCATGGATAAGTT
This sequence comes from Leptinotarsa defecta, assembly GCA_015342085.1. NCBI lineage: Eukaryota > Metazoa > Arthropoda > Insecta > Coleoptera > Chrysomelidae > Leptinotarsa > Leptinotarsa defecta. Next base: position 9,281 of record WOGO01006119.1, read on the forward strand.
TTCTCTGTATCTTTCTCTCTCTCTAGTTTTCTGATTGACTCGGCTGTTACTTGATGAAAATCCATAGTAATTTCACGAACTACCTCTAACGATTCAATCTTCACAAACTTCATTTTCAAAGATATCACGACATGATGCGCTATCATAGTAAATAACATACTGAAAGTTCATTCTTCACTCTAATTTATATATACTCAACGTAATCACCAGTGAAAACTACCTACTCAGATACTTACTCGATCATAATTACCTAGAGCAGTTTGTGAAGATCGCATCGTTAGGTGTAGTTTGTGAAATTTCTCTCTAAGTATTCTTGCCGCATTTGTCCAATCAGTGGATAAGTTATTTATCTTGATTATTCTAGATAAGTGATTTTGAGAATTGAATGAAATAAAACGGATTCAAAAGTCTTCAGGATTACAGAATGCAAACCAATCTCAGTTTACTTTTCGATAACACTGTGACCAAGTTGGAACCCGTTCACCAAAGGGCTCACATCACAGCACTGAAATCACTTCACTGCTGCGCTTTAACAAAAATAAGTGAATGTATGGGAGCATGGGATCTTCTTTAACAATATCAAAGACCTCGGCTTATCATCTCGACTTAGCACCTGACCTTAGCTTTTCTCTGATCGAGTGAGCTGAAGTCGAAAAATGAGGGGTTCATCATTGCCTGCTCCTGACAACAGGTGCATGACCTGCCACAAGGCGCATGTGCTGTGAGGATGTTCAGCACATGCAGTCTCGGTCTATATCCATTGACATAATGAGACCCTGATAGTGCTTCATTGCCATCTATGGCACTTTTACGGTATTAACGAAAACATCGGTGTTTTCCTACGCTCCAAAGTATATTGAATCCGTCGTGGGGAATGAGAAGTGGCCAATTTATTGGAACTGATCATTTCCCAACCCCGTGGTAGAATTTTGAGCTCCGGGTAAGACGAATATCATCAAAAAAAAAGAGGAAAAACTGATTTCAAATTGATATTTTCTCTTCAAACTCAACTATGCAAGCCACTCTGTTGAGCTGGTTGTTCTGATTATTGAAGTCATTAGTGGATTGAAGTCCACTCTACTCTCAAATCTCAAGTTCATGCCGGCTTGCCATACTAAGGCAGAAATCTTGGACGGAGAAATGCAGAAGACTGTCATTCTCATTGCGTCTTCTTGTCGATAATGATAGTGCACCCTCAATGTATCGGGGCATTGAGGACAGGGCTGACTAGCTTGAATTTCGGAAAAAAATAATATTATAATAATCATTCACAAAGACAAGCGGTGGTTTGTATGTTATATAAAACACAACAATTTGTTCATCTGTTCGAGCAGCTAGTCACCTCAAAAACCACGGCGTACTTCAGAACTGTGTAGTTCATAAGAGTATGAAAACGGTAGAGAAAGTTATTGTGTAGCGAAACACGTGTTGGGGTTTTCTCAATTGTCCAGTGGAAATCTCACAATGGGATATTACTTGAATAAGTTATGGATTTTCATCAAGTAACTGCCAATTCGGTCGGTTGGAAGCCGATGGGTTCGACGTGGATGCTTTGTTCACTCACTCAATCGGCCGCCGTATTGATCGGTATTTCAAGACGCAGGCTGAACGATCGATTTTCACATGCTATCGTCCAACCCGTGTTAGGAATCACACGTTAAAAGTTAAGACCTCGTTGGTCCTTAGTTCGCACAAGTTTCGACTTCTGAGGGTTGTAGTTCGTAGGGGTGCAACAGCTGGCTAACGGAAAAACATATTTTAAACATATACATATTCCATCGCATATTGTAGTTTCCAATAGGTCTCGGCAGTAAATTAATCATTCAACAATTTTTTTCAGCCATTATGATTTGTGTCATACAAGAAATATAAAGGGAGTCCAGTTCTGATTGAGTGAAGTATTGTCGTGCTTATCAGCTACCTTTCGATTCGTTTATTTATAGTGGAAATAAATTTTGAAAAAATGTATTCTCTTACCTTCTTAGTGTTTACATCAGTCACCTTCCTAAAACCTGTGTGTCAATGTATTTCACTATAAAGTGTCTTGTGATTCTGTATATGGAATCTTTGGTGTAGTAATGAATTTTAATGGAGTATTTTCCCAACTCCAAACCGGTATCTTAATACCTCGACACGTGTTTCGATCGCCAAGTGATCATTTTCAAGAGGAAGATCAAAGTTTGATCTTGGAAAAAACTCCAGTAATATACATTTTTTTGTTGAAGCAAACTGGTTTAGTTATCAGGGAAAAATATAGCCCTTATCAAAATGTCCCAACTCGCATGGCCAGGGCCGTAACAAGGCACCAATGAAATATATTCCTATACTATGAATAAAAAATCGAATCTGGGTACTTCTGACTACAGGAGTACTCAAAACACACCAAATCTTTTCTCTTCTGTACTGAATCAACATAACTCATCCCTATCCTCTACAAAAAAATATGCCATTTTGTTTAATGCACTTGATAATATCAAACTTGAAGACTTTCTAGAACTGCTTGGAACACAAGTCGACCCTAAAAGTTTTTATCATTATCAAGGATTTCAATCAATGTAATATGCATTCATTTAGCAAGCGAAGCAATAGTCGATGACTTTTTCAATAGGGCAGAAGTATAGTATAGTATATATATATAGTATAGTATTTTTGGGAAAGAAAGTTTTTGGCTTTCTACTACTCCA
>WOGO01006120.1:0-11964 GCA_015342085.1 Leptinotarsa defecta
ATATTTTTATCGTAATCGAAATTGTTAATAAGTGTATTTATATGTACTTTTATAATAAGTTACTTGCATGTTTAAATGTGTATAGAATAAAAATTAAAAGATTCCAAACCAAGTTACGTCATTTTTGACGTTTCGATTGTTGGTATCCGCAATCGTCTTCGGGTGATAGCTGGACTTATTGTTCGTCATCTTCATTTTCTTCAGATTGGAAATTTTTCTCTTACCCTTTCAACTGCCTTTACTTGACTTATTCTTCCGAGATCTAACTATTCATAGGTCATTCCAGTGCTTTCACCTCTTCCCTCTCTCCGCTTCATTGGTTTTAGTGGGAGATGACCGTTTGGCGGGAGTTAGTCGTTTTTTGTTCGATTAGAGGTTTCCATATGTTACGCTAGCTTGACTAAATACGTTGTTGGACAACATATACGTGGGGGTAAATCTTTTTGTTGTTCCCTATTTTCTAACTATCCTCTAAACAGTTTGAAAAGGCTAACACTCTCATAAGAAGTTATCACTTCTAAATTTACTGTTGAGGATCTATCGAAAATTGGAAATCTTCTAAATAAATGGGAATTAACATAAACCATAGTACATCGCAGCGTCCCCATCAAAACTGAAATTGGCAATGAAGATGAAAGGTAGTAGGCCATTACGTTTAAATTAGCACCGATGCGCCCCACGATCGTGGCACACACATAAAATAATTATAAACTGAGTGCCTGTCCTTTTCCGTGTCTAGTTTCGGCACGCATCAGAGAATCCATATAATGAGCCGAATGACATTACGATGTTATCACTTGCATTAACACCCCCAAACTCCCCGTGAAACGCGGGTAGGCGTTCACAAAGGAAACCATTATCTCACACAAATAGATTTTGTATTTGTACAGCGCGGGAAAAAGGTCATGCGTGAAACTGTTCGAGGAAATCTAAGGAAAACTCCCATATCGACACGGCGTTACCTTGTACTTTTCGAGCTTGAATAAAATGGCAGATATGCACTCATTACGATCCTGTTATTTCGGGAATATTTGAGATGACTTCTTGATAAAATTACGACTATTACACTCAATAATAGTCCATCCAACATACTCCCAGACCTTTCGCCAATCGACTACAATTTTTTCGAGCACTCCGATAACCTTCTCCCCGGTAGAACTTTTGTCAATCAGAACCAGACAGAAAAGGCTTTCGTCGACTTCGTCGTATCCCGAGCATACACTTTTTATTTTGAGGTTCAACTCAGTACACCACGAACTTCACTATTCAAGAACTCTTTCAGTTGGAGAACTACGTTTTTGTGGAATAAATTTCCTGAGAATGTTTTTCCAAATGAATTTAATCTCCAGCAATTCAAATCCAACGTGAATCGCTACAGACGCCGCTATCAGAGCGCATTTCTGCAGTACATGCGTTTTGACCTTAAAAAAAATCTTAAGAATCAACAATATTTCTGAAAAATCTTCTTCATTTAAACCTACCTCGAGGTGGTTTAGATTTTGTATGATATGTAAATGATAAACATGAAGTTTTTGTGAAATGAACAGTCTATTTATTGAATTGAAATCATTCTGACATTTTAGAAAAATCATTTTCAACGGTTTGTTTCATGTTTTTCCAGTTTGAAGTTGCAGTATTTTCGGCGAAACTGATTGTGAGGGAAAACAAACTATTCGTGTAGATATTAAAGAGGAGTGGCCCCAGTTCAGTACCTTGAGGAACACCATGATTCACAGTTCTAGGCATACTCAGAACACCATCAATTTCCACACTCTGGAACTGTAATTGGACAGAAGAATCTGTATTTGCAGAGTAGGGAGGATGAGTATAGGCCCACAGCACTTAAGCCACATGTGACCCTTTGTACATCCTCCCAAGGAGTAGTCCTCCTAGGTCATCGTCCATTCTTTCCTTTTCAGGAGAAGGAGACATCTCCTTCACATCGACAGGTGGAGGCCAAGACTCGCCGAACACACACTCTCTTATTGACGATAACTCTGGACATTCGCATAGGACATGGCTGACAGTTTCATCTTTTCGTTTACACATCCTGCATAGAGGTGTGTCCACTAGCCCCATATTGTGGGTGTGTTTCCTTAGTTGACAGTCAGATATTCTACTGTTAAGCGTTGGTTTTTCGTGGTCATCGCCAGATATTTCTTCGGCGCTAGCTGTCCAGGGTCACCAAGGGTGATCCTGACAGCAGAGATGTCATCCCATTTCTTTAAGGATTGAGCATGGGTGTGACGTTTGCCTAGTCCTGGTTATTTCTTTTGTGGCGATTGAGATACCAGCTAGTTATGTTTGAACCACGGTTGTATTTTTTTCCACTCCCCACTTAATCCTTAGGCATAGTGATCTGGAGTTAACTCCACATCCTGAGCCTTCTTTGGTTTTTGAGCAGTTTCCCTCGGATGCCAAAATTTCTTTGTTTTCTCAAAAGATTTTTGTGACATACGTTATTGTAAGCTCTAGATAGGTCTGTAAAGATAACAAGTATCGGTATTTTTTCATCTGAAGCAGTGTTAATGATTGAAGTTTGTTTATATATGGCGTACTCGGTTGACCTGCCTTCCCTGAAGCCGTACTAATATACTGATAATACTGTGAATTTCTTCAAAAATTAACCAGAATAATGTTCGATAATATTTCCAAAACTTTCGTGGAAAGATCGAAAACTCCCACAATTTCTCCACCTCCATCGAATTCATATAAAACAACGGCCACACAATATTATTCAGAGTAATTACAAGAAGTAACGACGAAAATATAAACAAATGAGCCATAAAAATATTTCAATGTGTCTGCGGTCGAACGTAACGTGTAATTCAACTGTTTCAGCATGTAAAATGCTGTCGGGTTCAGTAGCATCTAGTATGGTATGCACTGCATAAAATACGGAGCACGGCACGAGCTGATTTGCATAGCTCAGCTGAGGGAAACAATCGATGCTGAAACAGCCTGCTTTTGTTTCTAGTTTCTATGGTGGAGCGATACATTCCGAAATAAAACCAAAGAGAGCAAATATGAACGTATACCTTGGATTCGCTATGGAAATTGGAATTCGATGTATAAAGGTCGGGTATCGAACAGAACAAGGATCGTCTTCGAAGAATATGGCTTTACATATGTACAGGCCGCATGGGAAAGGAAAAAGAAAAGGTTTTGTGAGATGTAATTTCAAATGACAGATATCCACCTACAAAAAAATTTAGAGAGTGGAATCCACGTAGTTCAGTTAATGAAAAACAGATGAAGATAATGTACTTTTTCGCATACTTTTCATACCATTTTCTATACTTTTCTATGTATTTGCAAACACTGATAATAAAGTATTCAAAATATTTATTTATGATTCTCTACTAATTCCTATATAACGAAAAATATCACAAAACACTCTTTTTCAGAAATCACGAAATGTGTGCTGTTATGAAAATTGCAACTGGGGGTAGTGAACCCCGAAAATGTATACTTGTTTATTGTTTTATTGTATCGCATTTCAAGGGCGTGTATATTTTCATTCACCCACGAAAGGTTTATTCTGTCGAAGCGTTCTGTCAACGACAAAACACTATTTTTTCAAGTATTTTCATAATTTAGGTGATAGGTAGTTTCTTTCAGAAAATACTCAGGAAATAACTCACCTAAAAGACAGTTGAAATGTTCACTTCGGTCGATGGGAATTCATTTACTACAGTTATATTCTTCACAATGACGATACATTATTCCAACATTCATAAGCAGGGAGAAATGTTGTGACATATGAAAAAATTTGCTGTACTTATTAGTGTATTTTTTCATATAAGTACTACTATATAAGTACGTAAAGTACAAATTATTTTGTAGCTTCACCCTGAAGATGATGATAAACGTTATCGCAATATTGGACGTTTCGTAAGATACTAGACTAAAGTACGAGGAATACCAAGTAATATATAGCTACCTATACCTGATTCTTTTTGTCTCGAGTATTTATTGATTAGATTCAAGAAATTTCAATTCACATCATCAACTATTATATATAAAAAATATAAATTTCCGGAATATCATACGAAATTGTCCAAAGTTATAAATTCATTAGTCAATTGATATTGTAAACCGAGATTTTTCTCTCAATCCTTTACAGGATGGAAACGTAAATTGAAACTGCCTCCCAAAAAAGTTTTTACTTCAAAATACCTTGTTTCAAAGATTTATTCATAACTTAATAGGCTGAAGAATTGTTTGATTATACAATAAGTTCCAAAACAGTTCTCTAGTTATTAAATTAATGAAATTATATATCTATTATGAACTGAAATATAAAAAATATGTGATGAATCATACTGATATCATTTACGGAATATCTACGTCAATTGTACTGTATTTCTGTGTATAGGACAAACATATCATTATTTGAAAAGTAGATTGAGAAAAGTGACTGAAAAGTGACTGAAGAAACAACTGATATTGATAACGTAATAATACAATTTAATGAAATGAGGAAGCTTTTAAATGTATATAAAATTGGTTCACCACATTCATAACCACTTTTTATTTGTTTAAAGAAGAATGGAATCGTTTGAAACCAGAGTGAGGAGTTTTTTATAGTTTATTGTGCGTTTCTTTCAATGCATTTTCACGGTCGGTTTTGTTTGTCAGTCATATTCACAATATATTAATTATAATCCTGGGGAAATCAGGAATAATCGCTGTAACGTTTTAAATAAAATGTTGTATACGAAATACTTGTTTCTTTGTCCAATATCCAATTGCCCATAAAAATATCATGTAGACATAGAACAAATATAGCCAGTAAATTGAAAAAAAACATTAGATAGGGAAAGACGTGAAATAAGGTGGAAGTTCATCATTGACACCATATTGAAACTATTAAGATACACGTGGTTTCAAGAATATATCGACGAATTTCAGCTACCTAATATGAATTTACCTGTGTTTAGATTGACCTATAGATAAATATAGAGCCTTCCATTTAAATTTGTTCAGTCAGCAAGGCGCAAGAATTCGCAATCAAATTTTAGAATGGCTCGGCTCAAAGTGTCCCAATTCGTCGGGTAAATTATGTATAGGCATTATCATCCAACTAACTTGATTCAAAATTTGAATATGAGAAACATGTTTAGGTATGACTCCCTTCGATTTCAGCACATAGTTTTTATTGAAAATATGATAAATCAGTTAATTTATAGCCTGGGATAATATACCTAATTGATGCTAACATACCATGTTTGTTACACTTCAAACAAATAAAAGTCACCAGACAAACCACCATTTTCTCAACAAACAAAACCCAATCCTATCCGCATTGGTGAGTAGGTAGAGTCATCACATAGTACCTAATTTGCAATATTGACAAAGTGTAATAAGTACTTCACCAGCGTAACGTAATGAAGCTGTAAAAGCAGTTATGAAAATAAATATAAATTTCAAGCCGAAAGAATACGAAACTGCTCGATTTTGCAAGCAAAATGCACAAAAAACACAAACAATTACTGATTCACACTTTCAAGTGGCCTGTAGGCACCATCTAGCGATGGCCGGCCTAATGCCAGTCAACCATTTTGTTTGCGATGCTTCAAGGAGCCGCTAGGTGCTCCAAAGGCAGCGCATGACCATTGGTCGGCCTATCATCTCCGCCCCCTTTCTGTTCCATACCCTCATCCCCACTCCAATATTCCCACTGTTTCTGGCACGCTTCCCCTCGTTTGCCTTCCAGTGGGGAGTTTGGAGTTTCGGAGGGAGACAATAAACACATCGTTATGGTAAAGCTGTATTAGAGTTGTTTTATTTCACATAAAATTGTTAACTGTATCTCAATATTGATTTATGTATGTATTTATAATTTTAAATGTGCAATGCACAAGGTCGGACATGAAATATTCTTTTTATGGCGATCAGAATGAGTTTGTAATTTGTTTTTACGGATGTTGATTTTCATGGAGTTCTTGTTTTTATTTGGGACTGTTGAATGTTCGTCGATACAATTGAACTGTGGAGAGTAATGGGTCTAATTTTTGCGAATTGGCACAACAAAAAATAACAGAAGGGATTGTTTTTGTCGAACGCTCATAATACAGAAACAATCACAGTTGATATAAAACAAAAGATTTTCATTTTTTCATTGATTAGAAATGCTATTTGAAATCAAATACATTATTAGCATCCGAAATATCTGCAACAACAAACATTTAATTGAGAAAAAAGTTATGACTTCTATTCTTTGATATGGTTATCATCTGTTTCATTACTTTAGACAAGCCTGAATTCAGTTTCATGTTCAACTCTGATGAAACTTTATATATGTGCTGCTGGGGAAGTGCTTTAGATTTGCAACCAAAGAAAATTAGCACATTACAAAAGTATTTTTTTGAAAATAATTTCCAAAAATAAAGAGGAGTTGTCCAACAGAAAACTGTGGAACAAAAATATTTGATATACGACAACTTTATTTTCATAAAATCATAATGTATATCTATAAGTATAAATATTGTTGGCTTTCTACTGGTCCATCTTCATACAAAAAAATATGGGAATCTTCTAAAGGAAAGAAGAAAGCAATTTATTCCAAAATAAACGCTTTACAAAGATGACAAGAATTTATATGAAAGTAGTTGTTTCTAAAGGCTTTGTTCTTTCAATTTGTGTTTGAAAGTTGATAATCTACACATATTTTGGTTCATTTTGGGTTCAATTTCTTTCTTCCTTTCTTTGGGAGATTTCCTACACATTTTTTGTTAAATCACACATATCATACGGGACGAAGAACTGATTCAACTTCATACAAAACTAAATGCACTGAAAAAATATTGTACAGAAAAATTCTGAAATAAAAGATAATCATTACCAACTCAGTCAGCTTAATAAAAAATAAAATAAAATAAGTAATTCATCCTGAGTATTGACAGAAAAATATTTACAGTTTCTTAACTGTAAAATTTTGATCATCATTTCTAATAATTTTTCATACGTTTTGTGGTGTTATTCATTTTTTACACTGTTGAAAAATTGCACAAAGAAGCGTCGGAAGTTTCAACGCATAATTGTTTAATAATGAAATCACGTATTGTAAATTTACTACACGATTTATTCCAACTCTATTAAGAAAAACTAGAAAACATTTATGAATTTCCAGTAAACATCTAGTGGACGTTTGTATTCTTATATTACAATACAAACTATGTATTTTTGTGATGCTAATTTGTAAGAAATAAATTTTTATTTCACGATGCTGCATTTTAAATTCACTATCCGAGTCAGTTCAACTTTGTTTTAGGAAAGTACATACAAAAGATTTGTTGTATTTTTGTGAACATTTGTAGAAATCACAATAAGTTCAGGGTTGTGATGCCCGTAAAATTGCGGCTCAGTTTAGTAGGATTCCATTGAATATTGTATTGGCAACACACTAATTTATAATTTAACTGACCATTTGTTTTATAATACATTTGTAATTTTTTCAAAATTTGTAACAGTGTATGTATCAAACTATATACATGAGAGTTTTGAAATTTGTTATACCTAATATCAATACTTAGATACCTATCATTTTTTTCCAATACCCTTTACCTTGTGTTACTAACTTTTGTTTTCATTTTTTTGAAGCCATAAAGTAAAGCGTATGTTTTTTTTACTATAACGGTTATCATACGTATTCATACTCGCCATTAAATCGAGCAAAATCACATTTTGTATAGGTACTAATAACATTAACTACATGCACGACAACACATTTTTTTTTAGGTTTTTAATGATTGTTTACAAATTAGGTACCTAATTTTTAAGGAATTGTCAAATCTTTATTTTGGAATTGGTGAATGAACATTATTATTATTATATTTTAATTTTCTTAAACGATGAAGCTCCCAGTTTCAAAATCGTGTACCTTGATATGATGATTTTTCCGATTATATACTGAATAAGAAGCACTACCAAAATATGTAAAAATACAAAAAAAATATTTGATTGAATTACCCTATAAAGGAAGAAGCACGTGCAGTATGGAGTTTTTACGAAAAAAAAACATAAGAGAAATTTTATTTGAATTAGAATGTGAATTATAAAAGAAAGAAGTACTTCTCATTAATCAGTCCATATTGAAATGCTCATTGTTGGAATCTAATTTTCTGCTGAATTTACTGAAAAAGACATTTTGATTATATATTTAATCGTGAATTCTGATTTATAATAAAAACTCATCCCTCAAAATCGATTTGAAAACCTGAAAAACAAAAAAATGCTTCTGAAAAATGAAAATCTACAATTTTTACCACGAAAAGGGTTTCAATTCTAGATAAGTTTTCATGGGTTTATTTTGTAGGTACATTCATAATAAATCAAGTTCACGCTTCCCATTTTCTTCAGTGAAGAAAATGATAAGTTTTTCATTCTCCTTAATACACAAAGTTCGCATAATAAAATGGATGATACGTATTTTTCTGAAGAACCTATTACATAGAAACCCTCATATAATTTATTCATCGCAAAATCGCAAAAATGGAAGAATCAAATTCACCAGGACATGAAATTACATATTTAAAAAAAAAAACTTTACTTTGGAAAATTCTTTTTAGGCAGTGGTCCGAGAAGTACCTACTCCTCCCGATCAATACTGAAAAATACACAGGCCATAGCATTCGTCGAAATTCAGCGACGTTATTTGCTGATGATTTTGCAAAAATCTCAAATTTGAAGTGCCACGGTGGCTAGAAGTCTACCAATGTCGCTGAAGGATATACAGACAATTCACTCACAAACAAAATTGAAATTGAAAAGACCATTCGAAAATTATCAGATGAAAGCAATGAAAACCGTAACTTTACCTTTTTTTCTGACTTTTACAAATATAGCAAGCATTTCAAACAACAACAACAAATATAGCAAGCATTTCAAACAATTGCTCGAATTTCCATATCAATATTGGAAAAAAAATAGAATTAGAATGTTTCTGTTCGAATTTCAATATTTAGGTAATACAAATGGGAATTGTAATGTTCAAAATTTTGTTCTACAGAGAAATATAATACAAAAATGTGACTTATTTGTTATTCTACACGATTACTGAAGAAATAGTGAACGCAACATATCCTAAAACAGTTTTTTTGAACTCGCAAACTGTACTGCTAGTCCATAAAAACAGTATTTTCCGAACATTAATTACTATTTATTGTCTTCACTTCCAAAACAAACAATTATTATAATTACGCGTTATAGATTGAACTCATCATATATGTATGTTACTCATTATTTGTGTGAGAATACCAGATTATATATTATATGAATGAAAATAATGGGAATATACAACAAAAAGCAATACATTCCTCATGATGAAACGCCATAACGAAAAATCAATATGTTCAGAACGATGTTTGATTTTCAGATTCAAAAAAACCGTGTTATATAAACTGTATGAAATTTGCCTGCTGTACTGACAATTAGGAAAATATCCTGCTGTGTCTCAATATATATCTTACCTGTAATGGTGGAAATAAAATAAACTGAACAACAGGATATGAATCTTGGTATGCCACAAAGATCTGTTATTGGGCCAATATCCAATAAATGTACCATCGCTGATGAGTAAAATATAACCAGATGACACTACGATAATTATATAACCCAAATGTTGAGTGAATTGTTATCTACTTACTTGGAAAAGTTTCTCAACGAGTTTAGTAGCTGATGTCGTAGTATAATCCTTTTTCAAAATCAGTATCTCCTACAAACGAGTGTGTAACAATCAACTTCGGGAAGATATATTGCAAATAACATTTATGAAATTTACGAAATTTTTCAATTCAATGGGGTGAAATATCTGGTCAAGTATCTGGACTTAAATATGAAGTCATGGAATGATTTATAGTTTAACTAGTTGTTACTCGCGGCTTCACCCGCGCACATTTCGTGACAGACCGTTTCGAACAAATAGTTAAAATATTTTTTAATAACCCAAAACTGATGAATTTCAATACAATCTTTGAACCTCTATTTCGCCCCTTGGGAGTGGAAATTCCTGATTCCCTTTCTTGATGCTTATTCACGCTATACAAAGAACCTACCTGCATATTTCAAGATTCTAGGTTCAGAACCTTAGGCTGTTCGTTAATAAGAGAGCAGGCAACAGCTAATAAGTTATATTTTTACTTCGAAAATACAGTAACTTTAATAATATGCCAACTACACTAAGTAATGAATAGCTTCGAAAATTATGTTACCAATAAAGAAATTCGCTAAACTAATACAACTGTGAACGACGGTCTGCCCTCACGCGTCTTCCCGCGTTCGGGTCGCGTTTTCAGCGATGTCGCTTCATTGCTTACACTGCTCCTCTATCCCCGCGCATCTTTCCCCGTTACAGTAGTCGCGACGCATAATGGCTTACTGCGTTGCGTCAAGTTATTCATATCGTGATAACTTTTGAACGATTCATCCAAATTACTTGATGTAAAGATGAAATTCATCTATATTAAATACTCAAAATGACAATTCTATCAATTTTCATGAGAATTTTAAAAAAGCTATCCAATTTTATTGTACTTATGGCTCAGTACTTTGCATATGGTGGCTACCTCATATAAGAGGAAAATATATGATATCGCGGACTTCAATTCAGAACTTTTTAAAATAAATAATCTTACGGTATATTATCTGCATGTAACTCCAACGGTATAGGCAGCGCACGCCAAGATAGCTCTCAGGGAGCAAGCATTTTTCTGACTTACTCAATACTTATCGTTATATTATGACCAAAATCACAATTGTAAATTGTAGCCTCATTTATAAGCTGTATACAAACTTTCACATTCATAATATTAGTATAGTACAGATTCAAACAAAGGATACCTACAAATCAACTGAGAATGATTCCATTACAACTTCCATTGCAACTTCCATTGCAACTTCCATTGCTCAGCTTTTTTATGTGGGGTGACCATGAGAATAACCATTTTTCGCACAGAAATGGATAATATGGAACATGAATTCTCGCTAATTTTTCAGCATTTATCGGCAAGACTGCCTCATTTTGAAATTTATCCACAATGTAATGACACCACTCGCTTACTTTTTTGCGATCTATCTAAAGCATTTGACAGTGTTTCACATGACATATTATTGGGAAAACTTGAAAAATATGGTATTAGAGGCATAGCATATGACCTAATACATTCTTTTTTGACAGACAGGCTGCAATATATATTATATAACAATGTAAAATCTGATACCAAAATTGTCAAGCATGGAGTACCTCAGGGATCCGTACTTGGTCCCCTTTTATTTATTGTATACATAAATGTTCTTCCTACATATATTGATACAGCAGATGTTTTTTTATTTTTATATGCCGATTATGCAACTTTTGTCATAAGTAACCAACAAGTGGGGAAACTAGATCAGTTGTCATGTGAAACACTGACAAAATGCGAAACATACTTTAGATCTAATGTTCTATGCTTGACCGCAAATAAAACTCAGACAATAACTATTGCAAATATATCCCAAATGTCTGACGGTGATAAAGAGGTGTGTCTACTAGGATTCCACCTTGACAACAAATTAAATTGAAATGGACATACGACATCATTATGTAAAAAGCTCTCAAGGTGCCGCTACGCAATGAGAGGACTAAGGAGTTTAGTTTCGAACGATGTGCTGAGAACTGCATTCTTTTGGCATGGCTCATTGCCACATAATCTATGGAATACTGATATGGAGTGCTTCCTCACATGCAAGTGAAGTATTCATTATCCAAAAAAAGATAATGATTTAGAAAGAGTTGATTTCAGAACCCATGCTAAACTAATCTTTATAAAATGGGTCATACTTACATTACCTTCCATGTATATTCTACATAAACATAAAAATAATAGTGGCTCCAGGATTCACAATTATGATACAAAACACAAAGATATCATCAGGCTATCAAAGGTGATCAAAACACAGCCAAACAAACGGAGTTTCTTCCCA
>WOGO01006121.1:0-11964 GCA_015342085.1 Leptinotarsa defecta
TTTATCTTGTAAATCTTTGCCCGCCAATATTTTCAATATTTTTAATATTTTCAAGATAATTTTATGTACAATACTAACAGTTTTTTTTAGAGAAGCCCTGGATAAAACACACACACAGGCAATTATGCCTAGGTATGTTTTACTCAGAGAGAAAATCTAACCCCATTTTGTGAAAAAAAATTGTAATATTTTTTGTACATGCAATACTTGAAAACTTGAATAAAACTTGAAACTTGATATTTTCAAGGATATTGAGGGTCTCTTCAAAAAAAAATCCTTGCACGTATCGGGTCGTTCGTGTCCGACTTTTACTTCGTTTTTATAGGTGTCAACGGCATAGACTGCTTTGATCAATAGCCTCATGTTCTGTGTAGGCAATATTAATAACTCCCCGAACCACCTCTAGTTGCAGGATCATCTCAACTTCAACTCGAGGTAGGGATCGAACCTTTCCATAGTGAGCCGATGACTTTTACCTTCTTAATATGGCAGAATAGACAGTCGATAGGGAATAAAGAATAACAGAGAAGACCAGACAAGATTAACGTAATCATAGAGAGATATGAATTTATACAACAATTCAAATGACATTATATGCCCTGGTTACCGATGATTAGTCGGGTCTGCTCGTTAGCTATATACATGATGCCGTTATCATTTTATTACTTTGGTAGTAAATCTATTGGTGTTACGCCGAAGCGAAACCGGTTTATCAAACGGGTAACAAGGTTCCAATATCCAGAGGTAACAAAAGTGTGTGGAACTTCTCATCTGTATCTTTGCTACTGAATCTCACATGTACCACATGTACCAGGTACATTCCTGAACTGATTGCATGACTTTTTGGAAAAATTGGTTGATTTCCATTAGTTGTAAAGTTCATTCCTTGAGGCTAATTTCCGCTCAACCAGAAACTGAACTCAAAAGTTGTTCCTTCTCTCTACTGATATTTTCTCTTGTATATAATACCCAAAATACTTGTTTATTGTTTTTGTAAACGTTTATATTTGACGCAAAATGCTTTGTTCTCATAACAGTAAACAAGGGCCTTTCCTTTATTTACTAAATGGTTTAATGATAAATTAATTTAATGAATCGTGGATAGTATGGAAACAACTTTTTGATTTTATAGATTTATACAAATAGGAAGTTTCATTAAAATCGATTGTACAGAAACTAACATCCTCTCGTGCCTAACGAAACATGATTGAGGTTTTATAGGGCATTGAATTGAAGCCAATTTGATAAAACTGCGATGTTGATGTTGAACATGCCGCAATATCCAGCTTACTACGTACCCCATTAATAGATTCAAAGTCACTTGAACTTCTGTAATGGAGTTATTCGTGTTTCAATTTGATTAAATACACAAGACCGAACTTGGCTTTTCCCTGCAAGTTTGGATAAAAACTGAACATACAGGGATGCCTATATTTCATTCATACTTTTGCTATTAGAAGAATTTAATATTTTTGAATGTTGAATCAATAGGTGTTAGGAATCATCCGTTAAAAGGTTGGACCTGGTTAGTCGTTAGCTCGCACTTCGACTTTTGAGAGTTGTCGTTCCTAGGGAGGTGACAGCTGGTTAACGAAAAAACATATTTTAGCAGATTTTAATAAATTTGTTAAGTAAATGTTAATAAACAAAATCAGCAGTCGCCCATCATATTTTGCAAGAAAACCATTCCGTAGACTTCAGTTCATTAAGATTAGTTAGACAAGTTAACTTCTAGATGCCTATAAGATTGTAGAAATGAGTAAACATAATAATATTATGAATAACGATGGTGGACTAATACCTAATAGTATACTATATAGCTTGTTAAAATAATATTTTATTTATTAGAGTTACCTATTACATGAGGACACATTGTAAAATTAATTAAATACTAGTATATAGATGAGGCAATTTATGAAATTAATTTTACATAGCTTATAATATTTCAATTATTAGATCCACCTTACTAATACATAAGAACACATTGTAAAATTAATTTAAGACACTCAAGACGCAGGTACCTAGAACAGGTATCTATGGTATAAATAAGGATAGTTTTGTAATCACTTGGTGTTTGAAATACATGTCGAGGTGTCAAAATAATGGTTTGGTGTTGGGAAAGAACTCCAATATTTATTACTACACCAAAGGTTCAAAACGGTGCATCACAAGATTTTAACAGGTTAGTACAGGTTTTCGATTTGACGTTTTCTTTTTCCACAGAACCCCTTAGATTTGCGTTCAAATATGATAATGATAATAATGAATGGCTTCACTTCTGGATACAAAAAAAGCATTCTTTTTGATATAAACACTCCTTGTTCTAATGAAAAATTATTGTTTACTATTTCCTTCCGAAAGAGAAATGGAAAAACTATATAAAGGCATAGCACCTATTAAAAAGGAATACTTTTATTTTTATTTTGAATTTCGAAATTTCATAGTTTTTAAATTCAGGAGGTATCATATGCAGGGTTCATAAATAATATGAAGACTTCTTTCGAAAATAATTGTTTGTTGTGATGGATAAATTAGTAGGTTATATTTCTGAGTTTGACCTTATAAATGTCTTTTTGGAAATTATATTGAATATAAATTATTGATAAGACATGATGGCATTTGTCCAATGAGAGTTGACATTTGAAAGTTTCTCTTCATATCCATTAATTTATGTAATGCACGATCATAATTTTCCATATCAAATCTGAATCGAATGTATGAGTTTAGAACTCGTTATTTAGAACTATTATTTGGTGTTCCAGTTTAACCTTTATAAAACATTGGACATGACTCCCGATTTTTCTGAAACTGAACTTTAATAGAGTTGTTATTCGTAATGTGTATGCCTTAGTTGTTGGTTCTGAAAGCAATATTTACACCTTGGTTGCGCCGGAAATCTGAAATATTTGTAGTAGGTTAAGGTTCTATAACTTCAAGCCTCTTCTCTTCGAATTGGGTAAAAGTATATAGGTCAAACTGGATGAACGTTCAAAGCCCGCATAAAGGAACACAAATATACCTTCCAGAATAGAAAAATGAATTCCACATATACCACTCATTTGATCACAGAGGGGCATGAGTTCAACCATGAATACTAGCCCCTGCATTTTCAGAAGGAAGATTTGAAACCTAACCTGTTGGAGAGTATAAAAATAAACAAATTTAAAAACTCCCAATATTTCATGAATGATCAAACTGAATTGAATAATTCGCCATTATTGAATCTGTTCATTTACAGGTAAAAATAGTTAAGTAGGTAAATTCACAGTACTTCCGGAAAATGTATTCATATAGTTAATAAATTCATACATGACCTTTTCAGGTAAAGTTATTCGTCAGAAAGTAGGCATACTAGTAGGTAATATGTTAGAGTATAAAATGGTTGTAAATTAGAAGGAACTATCAGTTTAGGCTTGAGGAAGCTATTGTATAGCGAAACAAGTGTCACGGTTTTTGTAAAACTCTTTATAGTGGAAATCATACAATAAACTGTATTAATTAGTTTGAAAAATGTTTCGTCCAATTTCTAACCTCATTTGAAGTAGCCAATAAATATATGTTTATTTTTTAGTTTTTGTTATTGATTATCTGATGTTCACATTTGATCAAATAAAGTATTTTGAATATTCAACTGAATGTTCAATATGAATACACTCTATAGACGTCGCAGGCTAAGATTTTGATTCATTTACTAGAACCTATACAAAAAATACCGTCAATGCCTCTCATGTCTATGGAATATAAAAAAAAGGCTGCAATTTGGGATGTTCGATCATTCGAATCATTCGAACGATCATTTCAAATTTTGTTATATTCAAATTATTTATTTTTCGGTAAAAATAAACATGAGCTGGCGAACAACCCTTCAGAAACCCTTACTCAAATTCACGTCAATATTTTCTCAGGTTCTGGATCTGAGAAAACGACTGCGCCTCTGGGCTAAAATAACTCGATAGAATTCCAAGCATCCCATGGAAATATTATCCAATTACTACACAACACAAATTCGAACCATACGAATCCCCAACTACACGAAATTGGCTAAATCACGGAATCATGTTTCTGGAATAAAATAACGAGTGTGTACCTCATCTCGACTAACGAATATAATATTTTAATGATTATATTTCTTGAAATATGAGTTCTCCTGATCTATTCGATATACTTCAACAACAGCATAGAAGTTCGCAACAACGAAAATAATGATGGAAAGAACGAAATATTTCCCACGCTCCACATTTCATGTTGATTCAATCGGTTGGTATGAACTCGAAAGGAATATTATTTGCATTTGTAGAATTTAACGAGTTGTATATCATCAGCAAATCACTAACGGAAAAATAAAAAAAATATTCAATATTACAAGGCGCCCCAATGCAGATAAAATAGACTGAATAAATTTTCCTTTGAATGTAGGTAACATCATCCGGAACGATTTGTTGTAAAAATAATTACTCACATATTGTTGTTACGGTATTGCAATTCCTCTGAATTTGAATGATTTAGTTTCGGAACAGTTAAAATATTCAAAATGCAAATAATTGAGGTTCGCAAATACTTTTAAATTCATTATTTATTCAATGTAAGTACCAAAAGTTATTTTCAAGTATTGAAGTATGTCAAACTTACCAGATTCTGAATTTCAAATTGCGTGTTATTCTAAGTCATCTCGTTACCTGGAACAAAAATACAATATTGAATGGTGAATTTTCATATTTGTTTGAAATGTCGTTGAGGACATGAAATATCTTTGTTTCGATACAAGCTCGTGATTGAACTCAGTCGGGGTTGAGAGTAGGCCCCTCTGTCAAAAAATAGTTTATAAATGTGTTATTGGTTATCTCATTCAAAAATATAATCGTATACTCTTTCGTTCTTTGAAAAAATCGACCGGTTTGACCAATATAAAAGTTTTGGACAAGAAACACATTTCAGTGTTTATACTCACGATCTGGACGACACCAAATTCTTTCTTTTTGTTTGGTACCTACGAATTTTCTACAATTGATATTTGTCCAGTAAACTACGTCCAAGTCAATCCTTTTTAAAAACCGATTGATAGTATTGGTGGTTTTACTAAAGTATGTTAATGTCTCATGATGCTCATCTTTGATTTTTGAAGTGAGATAGAGCTGGTAAATGGCTTGTTTTGTCAGTTTTGTGAAATGAATGGAGTCGAGAAATCGCTGTCATGATAAATGAGAAATGAAACTTTTTAGCTTTTTACTAATTTGATTCGTAGCTAATGGTGTTACTGCAGTTTGGTCCTATAAGTAAAGTTTCATTTATCATTTTTCACGATGATCTTCTACCACGTAGTAACGGTTACATCCATCTTTTTTTGATCGCTGTCGATTCCTACGAAAGTAATAATGATGTATTTCAAGACATCAAAATTCGTCTCTTTCTTCACCCTTCAGCTGATATACCGATAAACCTAACGAAGGCAGCACTTGTCGACCATAAAAATAAAACGATATTCGTAGCTCCGAGTGAAGGCTTCTGAGAGTGTTCTGAAAGTGGAAAAAATAAATGAAATATCAAGACTACTTTATTGAAATAGTTTTTATGATTGTAGGAGTCTTTGGTGGAATGATGACCTCTCTACTCTTTCATCTTTACCTCAAAACGGCAGAAATCTCAGCCTCACAAATGAGGAAGGTTGTCATTCTTGTTCGCTACGTATTATTCTCGGCTCACACGATTCTCTGATCAAATAGTTACTTACACAACGATGATGCTGACACGTCCTCTGATAGGGTCGGAGCTTCGGGAGCATTGAGGGGTCTGACTCCAGCATCCCTATTTGAGGGTAATAATAAGAATAATATATTTTGATTTACAAATTTCACAGTGAAGAATTCAATAATCCATTGAAAATAAAATAATGTTTTAACAAACATGAAAATCTACATAAAGAATCCCGAAGTTTTACTATAGATTATAGATAAAAATTTTCAAATCTGATGCTATAATTTGGCGAACGAACAGGTTTTGAATTTAAAATTTTGGCGAAAGCGAGATATTTCTTATTTACAATTTTATATTTTTCCAGTTCCGGAGGCTCAATTTTAATTGAAGAAGGGAAGAAGACACATACTTTGAAAACTGAGATTCAATAAAGTGTTTTGTGTTAATTACCAATACTTACAAATGAGATTTTTTATATTTACTATAAAAGGTTTATTTACCAAACCGCGACATGTTTTCCGCTATACAATTGCTTTCTCAAGCAGGATTGATATGGATTTCCATCTAGTATAGGCACGATCCATTCAACATTTGTTCACAATATGAATTTTATAAATTTCTTGTTGCATCAATACGTATACTTTTTGTGTAAATCCCATTTTAGTCCAAAAATTAGAGTCCAAAAAGAGCGGGTTCATCCACAAAAGGTTTTGAATTTCTGATATGTTGTCTAGGATAGTTATTTAAGGTTTTGAATGTTAAATGCAGGAATTACCCTTCCTTTCCCCTACTACCGAAAAAGTGTCGAAAAAAATCGGCACATTCGTTTACTTCTCTTCACTTATATCTTCCTTCAAGTGCTGAAAGCGCAGGCCTCATTGTTGTGTAGACCAGGCTTTACCCTTTGAATAAAAAAACAAGGCAACTGGCATAAAAAGTTTATTTGTGAGAAGTAAAAGAATATATATCGCAATCGCACGTTGAAAAGAGAAGAGTGGAAGGCTTTTTTCCCGCAATTATACCAAAATCAGTGTTTGAGAGTGTTTTATTAAGAAAATCAACCAAGAATAATGATTACTTGGTTGCACCGCGTTGAATCGTGCCCAATTATTCATCTGATTATCGGTCAACACATAGTGGAAAGAAGATCCCATCTTGTTTTCCTTTCTTTTCCCTACCTTTTATCACCTACCTCACCAGAGAAAGGAGAGAACGCAGATTAAAACGGGTGAGTTTTTATGTACAGTTCACATCACATCTGAATAATTATTATTCATTTACGCAATTATCACAAACAGGTGCATTTTAGCTGAAAAATGTTCTAGATTATTGTTGTACTTACAGTACAAAATCTTCTACAATTCAAATTGCTAAACTTTGTTTCTAGACTGATAGTTTCGGAAAAATGCACAAATAAAAAATCACACTTTTCGAAAAAGCAAACTGCTGATTTTAGAACGTTTAACTTCAGTTATTGTTAAGAAAATGAATAATAATTATCGATATTGATAATAAAAAAAATGTATTTGCATAACTGAATATCAGAAACGACAACACATACAAAAGAACAAATAAGTAACGCTGCTCGTACAAAGTTAGGCATGTTGTTATACGCCAAATCAAATTATGTGTTGGTAATAATGTGAGAGCGTGAGGAAATCATCGTGGACGAGGAATAAAACGACGATTTAGATCTAGAGCCGCCATTTGACGAAAGACACCTAACTTCATGAAACTAGCGAAGGGCATGGACATCTCTTTTCTTCCAATTATAAACTTGATTACTACAGATTTTTATATGACAATCATTGCATTCTGTTCTTGATTTCTTTCTTTAAAAGATTCTTTAAAAATTCATCTGTTGATATATTATTAGAAATAGATTGATGAATGTAGTCGTCACTACGTGGTAGAATATTATCATGAAAAATGAGAAATGAAACTTTATTTGTTTTTATACCACTTTCATTTGTAACTAATGTTAGTGCAGTTTCGTTCTATTGGGACATTTTCAAACAAGTTTTCGTTCGAATATGTACCAATAGGATGGAATTGCAGCAATATTAATCACAAATAAAAGTGGTTAA
This sequence comes from Leptinotarsa defecta, assembly GCA_015342085.1. Taxonomy (NCBI): domain Eukaryota; kingdom Metazoa; phylum Arthropoda; class Insecta; order Coleoptera; family Chrysomelidae; genus Leptinotarsa; species Leptinotarsa defecta. The sequence goes on from WOGO01006121.1 coordinate 7,779, forward strand.
AAAACAAAAAGTTTCATTTCTCATTTATCATATTATAAATAGTATTTAATGCATAATGCCTGCATAATACAAAATGCCTGCCTTAAGAAACTTGCTGTGTAACAAATGTAACATATAAGAAACTCTCCGAAAACAATCCGTATTCAACCCAGAACTGCAAAGTTATTATTGAATATTTCAGATATAATGTAGCGTTACAATAGCAAAAGGGTAATCAGTAGACTTGAAAGTCACAAAATTTCCTGAAAATATTATCTCGATATTTCAACCCCAAAATAGACTATAACGAAGTAAAGAATCCCAGTTTTTACACATTTCCCGACAGCATGTATTTTCATGTCATTTTCTTGTAGGGTATAACTCCGAAACTTTTGAATATAAGATGAAATAATAACTTTTGTTTAATTTCCACTAAGATTTTTTTATTACTATTCATTATTATTTATTACTAAACCATTTTTTCAAGTGAACTGACGCATTTTGCTAAACAAATACTCAAATATAAAATAATACAGTGAATGTCGTTTCAGTACCTGCAATAGATACCTGAAATAAGCCAAACCTAAAAGAAATAAGTGGAAAAACTCGGGCATACATAGACTATAATGCAGTTCAGCAGCTTATATAGGCCAGACAGGCCGAAATTTCAACATAAGGTACGTGAGCATGTGTTATCAGATGAAAAATCAGATATATATGGCATCTATAAGAAACAAACCACACAATACATTTTAAAAAATTGAAGTTTTCTATACGTGCAGTAAAAGACGGGAGATGCATTTGTTTGAAGCATTAGAAAAAATGAATTCAATAAAAACCCCAATTTCAAAACACCAGAACGAAGCTGTCTCCTTTTGAATTTGTGAATTTTGACAACTAGTTCAGGATCCATCGGTATGTGGAGCAATCCACAAGTAGTATTTTTGGATCGATAGTCGGTAATTTTGATAGGTTATAGAAGTTGAATATTCATTATTGTGATATCTCAGATAAGATATAGATGACACAGGTAACAATGTTGTTATTACAGGTACTTAAAAGACATTGACTATATCATTGTATATTTGAAGATTTGTTAATAAAACTGCATCAGTTTACTTGAGAATAGTTTATTGAACCTAAACCGGTCGATACAAATGAAAATCTCAGTAGAAATTAGACATATATATTTTTTATTCCATATTCAATAAGAATTCCTACAAAATAAATAGGTGATCAAGCGAACAAGTCTAAAACAATTACTCTCTAAGACAAAGTTCAGTAACCTCAATTGTAATAAATTTTGTTCCTTATATCGTTAGGTAGATTTTTGTAGCTGGAATCAACCAAAAAAAATACAAGTGAAAATATGAAGAAAATGCCAGTTACTTACTTACTAACCACCTTCAGCAAATATCAAACATTCATAATTACCAGACTATTTGTAAGTGTACGCCTCTCTGTCATAAATACTATTTCTGTATATAAATAACACTTTAATTCGCAAACACCTGAAATTTCGGCATGTGAACAAAAAGTCACATTACCCATCGAGATTCACAAAAATGAAGGAAATCAATCCTAATTCATAGCTTCTTTCCTATTAGTAACACGTGTCGGAAAACCGGATGGTATTAAAACGTACTGCGATTAATGGGGCAGAAGTAATGCTCTCACTTTAAAATATGTCAGCAAATTCATTCGGGAAATTGGGAGTTTGGAGCAGAAAGTAATTAACGACCAAATTATCTTTCCTATATGAGGTTTGGAATCGATATGCCAGGCAGAAGGTTCTTCCAGGAAACTACCAGAACATATTTATCACTACATGAAGGTAATTTCGAAAATGTTCTCAACTTACATATTTGCCCCCATTCCATCTATATGTAATCATGATAAGGAGGGCTGGAGGAAGTCAATTTGAATATATTGTGTTACTGTTATTTTGTTAGTTCTGTTAAATAGTTCTGTGAATTCCAAATTGCTAACAATTACAATTTTTTACAGCAAATTTGTTCATTACAAAATTGTTACCCCACAAATTACCCCACGATGGAAATTTTTCAAGGAGAATGAAAAAAAGATTTCAATTTCATCTGATATTATACTAAATTTCATCGAGAGAGAAACATAATCGATACTGCTGGCAAAGTGCTGTTTCCACTTTTGTCATCACTTTTTTGAAAGCTTCTAAAGAATGACTTAGTATCTCTTCAGATATTGAAGACCGTCGATTCTTTGAGTTTTTCCTAACGTTTCGCTGTCGCGAGTGGCTAGCTTCTTCAGAGGTTTGTACATCCTGAGTTAATCTCCGACGACTGGATACAACGGCTACGTAAAGCATATTTGTGTTGACTCGGGTAGTTTGGTGGGCTAATACCTGAATCTGGACTAGGTAAATTGCATAAAGCGTATTTATGTTGATTCAGGTGGTCTGCTGTGATAATATCTTCTACCCAAATTAGGTGAATTGTCAATAACATTCTTTGACTCTTTTCTTCCTGCCGTCATGCTCTTCTCTATTCTTGAACTTCTTAGAAAGGATACCATATTTAGCTGTGGGTCACAGCTCTTCGTTATCTGTTGAAATTATGCGGATTTCTGTTGCCTGTTGTACCAGTTGGCGGTGGTATCCCTGGTTGAGGGCAATGAGTTTCGTGTTTCTTGTGGCGTTTTTCACTGACTGCGTGTTCCGTCACCGCCGACTTGATGGCTTCTGCCTAGTCCGGAGTTTCTTTCATCCTCCTCCAGCCTTGTTTCCTTTTGGTGGTTCCGATGCATACTTTCCCACAAGTGCACAGTATGCGATATACCCCTGCTGCTTATAGTTGATCTCTTTCGTCTTTGGCCGACTTGAAGCTCCCAAAACAGAATTTGGTAACTCCCAAGAGTTGCCAAATTCTGTCTGAATTTGGTAACTCCCAAGAGTTACCAAATTCTGTCTGAGATCCTAGGAATATGTGGTAGGTGAGCACGTGTAATCATCGGAGCCTCTTCCCTGGTTTGAACCGTGGAACAAATCCATGGATTTGTTGATCTCGGATACATTGTATCCATTAGATCTCAAGGTCATTTGAAGATGTTCCAGTTCTCTCTCTAGAAGCTCTAGTTCATATATTCTTCGAGCCCATTCAGTTAGGGTAGAGACGACTCATCTCTTTAAACTAGGATGGTGGTTCCGGTCCATAATATTCATGAAGTATTGAACTGAAAGGATGACTTAGTCATCATAGTCCAGGAGAGAATACTACTAGTGGAGTGGGCCAAGGAAAAAGTTTCAGACTCAAATTTTTCCAAGTTCAAGAAAAACCTATTTTTACAATAAATGATAGCAGTATTCAACATATAGGGTTTTGTAGATGAAACAATTATAAAAAACGTGTTGAAATTGATTCAATTTTGAACGCTGTAAACATTCTTGAGACATAAGAAAGTGTTCGAATATAGTGGAAAAATGCTGTTTCGCCTCCTTTGTAACAGGTGATTTTTTAAGAGGTAAAGGATTTGACTTTCAAAACAACACAAAATGTTCAACAAATTTGATGGAATCTTTATTGGAATCGATAGAACGATCAATAAAATTTAATATTTAAAGATGATTTCATGCAAATGTTGTCCACGGCTCCGCTTTAGATGGCCCGTACGCAACGTTCAATTTTGGCACACTCTCTCTAACACATCGACCGGAATGCTCCAATATTGGCTTTCATAGCGTCAGTCGTTGCTGGTTTATCCCTGTAGACATGAGCCTTAACATGACCCCACAAAAAATAATCCAAAGGCGTTAAATCACACGATCTAGGCGGCCAATTGAAGGACCCCAAACGTGAGATAAACTGTTCAGCGAAGACGGCTTTCAATTGGGCCATTGTTTCGCGTGCCGTGTGGCATGTGGCACCGTCTTGTTGAAACCAGATGTCAGTCATGTCTAATTCTTTCATTTTGGGTAACAAAAAGCCGTCAATTATCACATGGTAGCGTTCGCCATTCATAGTAAAGTTCCGGACATTGTCGTATTTGAAGAAGTACGGCCCGATGATGCCACTGACCCATACCCACACCAAACAGTGACTTTTTCGGGATGCATCGATAGCTCTTGCAGTGCTTGTGGCTGGTCAGATGCGGCAATTTTGATTGTAAACGTATCCATTCAATCAGAAATGAACCTCTTCGCTGAACACAATTTTTCGATAAAAATGTGGATCTT
>WOGO01006122.1:0-11963 GCA_015342085.1 Leptinotarsa defecta
CTGGGGATTTCTCTTCGGACGAGTCAGTGGATTCTGACACATAAGCATATCATAGGTAATTACTTCTTTGCTTTGTAGTTCTCTTTCTATATAAAAGGAACATATTAATAATTATGTAAATTTTTCTGTTTTTTTGAAGTACTGTATTAGGCATAAAAAAAATGTAATCAGTTTTACCACTGACACCAGGTAGCGCCACCTACTATAACAATTTTTACGTAATTACCTATGTGTTTAAATAAATATATTATGAAGGTACGCCTCTGCAGAGTTGGTAAGAGGATTATCCGTTGGTCACTTCAAGTGCGACGTTGCTAATGAATCACCTTCAATTGAAAACTGTTATAGTATACCTCAATATGAGTATCAAATGAAAAGACTTGACTCGTAGAATAGTAATACACTTTGAAAAAGATGCAAATTCAAGATGGAAACTGCTACAAAATGGTGGATTATATATTACCTTGTAATAGTGAGGCAGTAAATGATCCAAACAGAATGAGAAGAATTGGGTAACAGAATTAGAAACTGAAAACTTGAAAACAAAATAAGTAAAGAAAAAGATAATAATGATATAGATAATGTACTAAAAACTTAAAATAATTTGGAAGGTTCTAGGGAGCAGTCACACCATTCTTCTCAACAATCATATCAGAAATAATAATAAATGAATGACGATTTTATTATTTCTTCATTAAATCAATACCGTAGATTGCTGAGGAGAGTGGTGTGATGACTGCTACCTTCCAAATATTTTCTTTAGGTTAGTACATTATCTATATCATTTTTTTTAATAAAACCATATTTTTTTACTTATTTCATTTTAAGAAACTTTATATTTCCAATTATACTGATTGACTCACGATTGATCAATTTTAGAACCAAAATTTGGGCTGAACATAAAGTTTATTTATTTTTTGAACATTTGCCAATAAAAAAATCCTCACTAGAAAAATATTCCTAAATTTCAGATACTTCAGGTATTTCGGGTATTTTTTTTCGCAAAAACTTCTTGAAGCAATGTGTGTAAACACTCAGACTTTCAAGGAATCGATACCTCGATTTCGAAATTGTTAAAATTACTGAAATTATGAAAATGCACAAAATTACTTCTGTTTTGTTTTCAGAGCAACACTATGTATATTTCAGAATATTTTCTCACTGAAAGTTATTTTCAATATTCCACATGGTTCAAGCTTATATTCATATGTTATGGATCTCTTCAATCCGACAAATTTGGCATAAACTGAAACTTTATCGAAAATAATCCTTGCAGAATGAGAAACCTATTACGATATGTCACATCACGTCTACTAAGTATATCAGTGATTTACTGGATTCCAGAATCCGGCAGAGGGCAGTTAGTTTAGAGCCGTCCTGACCCTTAGCATAGACCACAATAAGCGCGATTACAGTTCTATGTCACATTTAATCTGCCTGTTCAAACAGAACTGTTTAATTAAGGGATGTGTTCGGGCCGGTAACTTAAACACAAGTGTCCGTGCTCGCCCACTCCAAGGGCTTATGCGATTTACGCAAATATCTGTTTCAATAGCCGTAATATTTCGTACTACCCAGTCGCCACAAGAAGTCTGGCTCAAAAGTGGCAGTGTATATTACGTCTTTTCTGATTGTTCGTATTTACCATTAAAAGAAAAAACCTTTTGTATTTCTTCTTTTCCATCATTATATTGAACTTTTGAAGAGTCGGTCGGTAGCCAAGCGGTTAGGCGTGGGTGCTTTGTTCACTCACTCGAATTGACTGCCGTGTTGATCGGTGGTTCAAGCCCTAGTCTGAACGATCGATCTTCACTTATCGCTCAACCCGTGTTAAGAATCACACGTTAAAAGGTAAGACCTCGTTAATTCTCAGCTCGCACAAGATTCGACTTCTGAGAGTTGTCGTTCGTAGGGGTGCAACAGCTGGTTAACGGAAAAACAGATTTTAAAAAGATTTTTTTTAAACAGAGAAGAAAAAATTAAAAACGACATTAAATATTATTTACATAGACGGACAGAAGTTTCTATTAGATACAAAATGGTAGAAATAAATCCATCTGAAACAATTATTTGAGAGTTCAACTGCCGTTAGATAAAAAAGAAGCATCTGCAAAACTATCCTCTGTGGGGTCCCTTGCATAAATGGGTATCGGATATAATTCAATGTGCATCGTAGTAATAGCCAGGAAAATAGTGGTTTTTTGGCCGGCATTACCAGATTCTACAGTGTAGTTACGTATCAGACGAGCCGTTTTGAAATCAATCCAGTCCCTGCCACAATATTGTTTGAGTCGCATCTTCCATGCACTGATAATAATAATAATAATGAGGTTCCTAGCAGAAATGACTGTCGGATATAATTCAATGTCCATCGTAATATTAGCCAGGGAAGTGGTTTTTTCATCAGGCATTAGGTGATCCTACACTCTAGGTACGTTGGGAAAGATTAATGTTTCGGGATGAATAATTTTAGAAATATTTGGTACCTGTCCTCTCTATAGTCAATACAGAAAAATTGTGCTTTTTCTTATGGTACGAACGATTCAATCAAGAAAAATCGTGTTTTTTTAAATTTTTATCGTGGGGTGCGACGAAGTTAATTGGACTATATTGTGAGATAACGAACAAAATGATCTTTGTTGACTACTTGTGACAAAAATTTTATTTACCCCTTATTGCTCAAACAGCAAATATATTTAAACATATAATTACAAGAAAATCACTATGTCTCACTCAATATAACAAAAGCTTTCACGTCTGGGGTCACAATTGAAGGAAACAAAAGTCAAGCTGGTAGGACGTCGTTGAATTGTACCTGAAATACCAAACTTTTCGTCTACTACTGCGACATACATCATCAGTAATATAAACGTCGATTCTTAGAACGAAGGTTATGTCTCGAAGTCTCAACAAACTCCCATTAGGTATGTGGATTCTTGTTTCTTTCGTATTTTTTCAATTCCAATGTTCTTTTGGTAAGAAAAAGGCAATAAAACAAAGATGTCGTCTTGGGGTTGGTTGTGACATTCAACTTGGGGTATGTTGTGACTGTCACAGCCTACCCCGCATATGTTCCGTATTTGTTTCAGTATTTATATGATTTTTAGAAATATAATGAAGACGTATAAATGAAAAACAGATAGGGGAAAGACGCCTTTGGATGTTTTTGAGCCAGCATCAGTTGAGGTTATAATGAATCATAGATCTCTACGTTCAGTTGCTGACCAGTTCCAAATCAATCGCATGACTTCTGCAAGCGGAAGAAAAACCTTGAAGGAGGATTTTTTTCAATTCCTCGCCTGATAATTACGTTTTTTTTTTCAGGTAACAACCAAGCACCTCTTGAAGTGGTACACAAATGAAATCGACAGGTTCTGCCAGATAATACAGAGAACGATTTAGCTGAGTATCTTATTCAACAATCCAAGCTGTACCGACGAAAGAAGTGAGGCGTTTAGCATACGAGTTCTCAGTTACAACCAATACAGAGGTCCGTAAAAAGTGGATCAAAAATCAAATGGTTTCTTCCAACTGGCTCACCAAATTTTTATAACGGCCTACGGCTTCATCTCTCTGGACTCCTGAGGCAACAAGCCTCAGCAGAGCAACAAGTTTTAATAGAAATAACGTCAATGCTTTTTTCGCTTCTGGAAAAATTTTTGGATCGTAACAAATTTGAACCACAGGATATTTATATTATTTACAATGTTGAGATGTGTATAATTAACGTTCAAAAGCCAGATCGAGTAATAGCTAGTAAGGGTGTAAAATATCTACGGAGAGAGAAACCTTGGTCACGTTTTGTTTTGCCATAACCGCCAGCGGAACTTCAGTTCCATCGATGTTTATTTTTCCCCGAAAAAATTATAGAGACCATTTCGTGAACAATGCCCCATCTGGTTGTATCGGAGCAGCAAATCCATCGGAGTAGATGTCCAAAAATGAGTTTTATATATTTTCGCAGCATTTCGTCAAGGACGCACGATCCTTAAAAGAGAAACCAGTCTTACTCATCCTAGATAATCACGAGTCTCATCTCTCCTTCAACGGCATCAATTTTGGCAAAGAAAATGGTATAATAGTCATTTCTTCACCTCGTCACTGTTAGCATAAAATTCAACCATTAGACCAATCAGTGTATGACGATCTACGATGCTAGAGAAGCATTACCTTTAGCTGCAACCCCTAGCAATATACAATCCGGTTTTAGGGTCAGCAAAATTTTTCCTTTTGACAAACATATTTTTGATGAAGATGAATTCCTTCCAGCTGCTGAGACTGAGGCAAAATCCAGAAAATACTGAATCCATTCAAAAGGAAGAACAAATACCTGGCGCTGAAGGTCAAGTGACTGTGAATGAAATCGTTTCTTTACCCAAATATAATGTGACCCCGAAGCTTCACCCAGAAACTCGACCATGATTTTAAATTCACCTCCAAAATTGAGTCTTAAAGATAATATTCTATTAGATAAAACAAATTTTCTCGGACCATCAGGATAATGCAGAACCTATTTTTCACTACAAGATTTACGTTCTGAACCAAAAGCAGAGAAGCGAATTGGAACTAGGAAAAGACGCAAACGTCACCGAGCTGCAATTTGGACCGACACACCTAACAAAGACACACCTAACTTGAATTCACTCTCAAGGAAAACATGGATTCAATGTACTAGATATAAAAACTGAACTTGTACGCTTGTTAAGCATGCCACAACCAACCCCAACAGTGTCACAACCAACCCTAAGATGGGGTTAGTTGTGACAGTTCAGCCTACTTATATAGTTTTTATATAAAGTTGTTGGTATTTCACTTTAGTTTATTGTTCCAGTATTTTTAACTTTCCAAAACATCACAGAATGAAAGTTAAAATGAACGTACAATGTACCTTTATTTATAAAATATTGACGAAATAATTTTAAAAAAATGGCAAAAACAACCTATTTATATAAAATTTCCCTCAAATGGAAAACATTCAATGTATGTGTATTTTTCGAAGTTTCGGTTGGAATACTTCGAAAGACAATTTCTTCAAAAACACCATGATTTTACCGCTGCAAGGACATTTCGCAAACAAACATTTATACAACTAGTTAATTGAAAATCTAACCATAGAAAATGCATTTCAGTGAAAAGGCTGAGATGAGTTCTTGGAATTTGTACTTATACATCCCTGAATAAAATGGGAAACTTTCGAAGAAAGGAAGAAAAAAATTGACTACATCAATGAAAATTCTTCGCTAAGACGTGTAGATTATGAAAAAGAATTTTTTGTCAGATAGAACTGTAAGAAATAATATATATATAGAATATACCTATATGAAGCAACTACTTTCAAATAGGAATCTTGACTTTTGTTTGGAGTATAAACTGAATAGGAAAAAGTAATTTCCATAATATTTTAAAGTTCATATTTTAAAGTAGTTATTTTAGACTATTTTTTTCTCCTAGTTTGTATCTAAAATATACTTTTGTGCATACTCTGCACCATCTTTGTTAGGAATTGTCACTTAAAGTATTAAATTTTTTCCGTTTTCCATACAATTATGGAGAAGTAGAAAGCCAAAAGGTTTTTCACCAATAACTAATCTTCCTTGGCATGATAGTAATTGAAAAATTCTCACAGAAATGTTTTTATTCAAGACGCTAACACCCGTAGCTCAATAATATTTCTACTATTAGTATTGATGAAGCTACGATGTTAGCGAATCGCGTCTGAAATAAAAAAAAATGTTTAATTGTTATCATGGATAGTGTTATTCATTTTTATCAAGTAACGGGTCTCTCTTGAAAATATTGCCTCTTCTCAATCAAATACCATCTACGAAATAATTGAAGTGTGAATAATACATTGCTAAAATATACCGGATGCGCCAGTTATAATTTATTTAGGTGGCTAATGGAAACAATATTCGTTTTTACTGAATAAAGGATATTCAAATAAATTCATTGTGAGATTTTAAATGGACAGTTTACTGGCCAGTATGAAAGTTACTTCTCTACATGATCTACACAACTTTGTAAAGGGTTTATTCTGAAACTAATTGCTTTCTTCCTTTCTTTGGAAGATTCCCACATCTTGTATAAAGATGGGAAAGTGGAAACCCATGAGGTTATTATGTTCATATTTTAGTTTGAGTTATTATTTTTCATTTTTTTTTACATATATGTGATTTTCACAGATGGAAGAAGGTGGTCTTCGTCTGATTTGGAAATGAAAATTTCAATTTAACAATCGTAAAATTTTGCGATGGTGTTTCAATTTTATATTGAAAACACTTTCAATTCCTTCAACGTTACTGACTGAATTTCAAATATTTTGCTAACCATTCAACATTTAAATTAGTGGTAAAAAATGAATTAGCATATTCCATGGAATTCTTGGGCAACTCACTAATAATACTGAATAATTTCCTTCGGATATTAGTTTCGAAGTTTATTTGAAAATAATTTCGATTATATTCTGCTTATATTCAAGGATGAAGAATAAAATATAAAATATTTCGTCTTAGATGGAATTAGATGAGAGATAGTACATGCCGTCACGTATATTTTGAAAGTCACGGTTCAAGATTTTTCAGATTTTATTGTCGAAAAATAATTAATGTTGTTTCCTTGTAGTATTCTTTCCTGTATATGTCACATTGAATTTCGTGAGAGCAATAGTAATAAGAATATGAGAACAAATTATTTGAACTTTCAAAAATTGAAAGAAACCTGGTCGACAAACCTGAATGAACACGATGATATAAAGTGTAAGCAACACAGAGACTGAAGGAAATTACACCAATGATTTTATTATCGACGTTCTCTATAGAAAAAGTACACTAGAGACTGAAAACTATGAAGGTATGTAAAAAATTCCTTTTTACCTGAATTGTTTTCTGATACGTATGGAAAGACATTCAGAGCACAGGTATATAAGTTAAATATAGAGTTTTACATTTTTTCAACGTAAAGTAAATACGATATTGCTCATTTTCATCTTATTTGTCTCAATTTGCACTAGTAAAAATGAGGAAATTATTTCATTTCGAATATCTGGGTTTTATGTGAATATACTTACTTCAGATGATTTGATTGCTCCAAAATGATGATATATTTTGAAAATACAACATTTTTCTTTCTGAAACAAATGAAACCTTAATATTAGATATAATAAAATTACGTAAAAATATTCACCATAAATGAATATCTTGTAATGATTGAGCCTCAACGAAATAATGTAAACATTTTGGACAAAACTTTTGCGACTATAGTGGAGATTTTATTTATAATTGTATCGCCAACCAATAGACACAACATGACACAAATGCAGTTTTTGGTCTAGTATAACTGTTTGTATCAATTGGAAAAATACTTCTTCTCGGAGCTAGTGGCTAGTTATATTTACTATAAATGTTATTTTCTGCAAAAAAATTTTTGATATCTCAATAATACGTAGCTTAAGTACGATGAGGTCTAGAATCCATTTTGTTGAATGACTTGATATAGTTATCAAAAGAAAATTTTATTTAAATTGAAGGGGTATATTTTTAAGAGAGATTAATTTTTGGGAATAAACCCTATCAGTTTTAACAATATTCCTATGGTTCCGATTAGGCGGAATACTGTCGTGCTCATCAGTCAGTTTTCAATTCGCTCATGTACAGTAGAATTTGATTTTGAAAAAAATTTTTTCTCTTAACTTCTCAGTGTTTATATCAGTCAACTTTCTAAAAACCTGTAAGTCAATTTGTTTTACTATAAATCATCCCGTTGGAGCATTGGTTTAGTTATCAAGGACAAATATCAGCCCTTATCAGAGTGTCCCAAATCAGAAGGTCAAGGCCGAAATAAGACACCAATGAAAAATATTTCTATTCTATAGACGAAAAATTGAGTCCAGATACTTCTGACTACAGGAGTGCCCAAAACACACCAAAACTGTTCTCTTCTGTACTGAACCAACAAAACTCATCCATGTTCCCCACAAAAAAACAAGCCATTTCTAAATTTCCAAATTCTATCGGTAAGAAGACTCATAACTTCAAATGGAAAATCAATCATTTGGAATGTTTCTCCCACGAGAAGTTAGAAACAGAACTGCGCAACCTGGGCTTATACTTGGTCTCTGCTTTATCTTTCCTAAGAATTGGATCGTCCAATCCTAGATTAAAAACTTGTCCTCAATTTATGTAGACAAACTTATATAACTCCCGTAGACCACTCCACAATACCACAATCCATTATCATAACATCCAACGAGACCTCATACCGCATATATCTCTCCTTAGGAAACCAGCTCTGTTTCAAATATAAATGAGAGGGTCATTTGGCTTTGAATTGCCCGACAATACCCAATGACGAGCCGGTTTCAAACATGGATAACACACTAGAAGTCCCTTCAACAACCACTAGTGAACCACGAGAACTTAACTTCCCCTCTCTACCTGAAATAATAGACATAACCTCAACTCCTACAACAGACACGTCAGTACCAACTCTTTCAATGAAACGCCCTATATCTGAGATCGCTACCCCACCCACACAATCACCAGTGACAGCCTTTTCTAAAACCCTACCAAATCAGCTAAATAAAGTCAAAATCACTATAGATAAACAGTCATTGAAAGATCTTCTGAGACCTCCTAGACCTATTCTTGAATAAGAATCTCAGAAACACATCTTATTACATGCAGAACTTTTTCGAAAACGTTTATGGCTCATCCGAACTTCTGAGTGTGGCGAAAATCTGTACATCGGATATCGCCACACTACTGGACTTGTTGCATAGCATTTATCCATTGCTAACAGAACGAAAAATAAAATCAAGATGCACTAAAATCTAAAATAAAATTAAAAATTAGCTGAAATTAGAGGCATTCAGCGAAATAGAGAATAGTGGTAGATCTCAAGAAACTCACTGATCCTCAAAGTTCTTTTTCTTTTTTTTCTCCATATAACATTCAGTAGAACTTCAATGGATACTTCACTCAATTAGATATGCTGAAATTGATGGACTCCTTCCCAACAATATTATGTCTACAGGAAATCCACTTTCGCAACCAAAACATACATAAACGCTCAGGTTATAATTGTTTCCATAAACAGAGACAACCCCCATTATGCCAGTGGAGTATAGCCATTTTTGTAAAAAATACGTTGGAGACAGAAATTATTCCATTAACTATTGATTTAGAAGCTGTGGCGATCACAGTTCTAGGACCGCAAAAACTGTACGTTTGCAATGTATACATTCCAGCAAATCAGAATCCAAGTGTAGTAGAATTGTTCAACCTCTTCAACCAACTACCCACCCCGCGTATAGTATTAAAAGATTTCAACTCACACAACTTCATATAGGGGTCAACGAAAACAACACAAATGAGCAAAACAGTAGAAACCGTTATTAATAATCTAAATCTCACTCTTCTGAATGACGAAAGTAATACTAAGTTCAATACCGCAAATGGGGTATCATTAGCATTCGACCTATCTCTCTGTAATCCAGAATTATTCATGTCATTGGACTGAGAAGTACTTCTCGAGCTATATGGAAGCGATCACCATCTCATACTTATCTCCAAAGAACAATTATAACAATCAATTTCTCTACCTCCAAATTGGCCCCTCAAAACAGCAAACTGAAGTAAATTCGCAACAATCATTGAAGCAAAAATTTCAAAAATACATGCCGAAAAAATGCTAAACCTCGACTTAAATTAAATCATTGGTAGTTTCTCACAAATTATCAGGAAAGCGGCATACATCCAACTAGTTCCCGTCAAGACCCACCTTCATGATATGCAAAATGTGAATGCAATCTAATGACAAATGGAATATTTTTATTCGAGAAAGAATGTAATGATATTCACACAGTAATTTATCGAGCTACACTAAGAGTTTGCCATGTCATTTTTGATTTTGTTCACATTGGGAAAGGTGAAATAAAAATACTCTATGGTCGTTTTTGTTCACCGAATTGAAAAACTCACTCAATAGCCTTCGAAATATTCAAAATTTGATAAAAGAACTATTTTCGTTAATTGAATTCACAGTATCTCAAAGCACAGTGAAAAGTCAACCCCTGTTGATGAAAATGACTACATTTTTGGTAATTGAAATATAATTTTCCTTCATGCCAAACATCTTGTTACTTTAGTTTTTGAATGCAATTTGTATTTTTCGTCAATAAAAAATGTTGGTATGATTAGAATACAATATTTTCAATAAAAACTTGAAGAAAGAAAACTACTCAATAAAATTTTACAGATGTTGGCAAATTATTTCGTACTTCTTGCACCAATTTCTGCAGTTCTTGTTCATTAATTGAATCAGATACCACGTAGTATGAAATTTTTTTTATCAGAAATGACTTGTCACTCTCTTCAGTTTTAATCGTGACTTATAATACAACAAATAACTTCAAAATCGCCTTCTTTATCAGCAAAGAATACTGGTCCAGTTTCTTTTGATATAAATTTGGAATTTTGTCTTTGCTGTATTATGTGGAACTTTCCAAGAAGAAAATCTTCTGAAAAATATTCACACTCATACAAACAGGTTTGTTCAAGGAAGCTCAACTTTCAGAAGAAGAAATACCCGTTTTATGTAAATCTGGAATCTTGCAAATTTATAATTATTTTTTCAAGTGAAATGAAAAGAAGTAACGAAACTTTCCATGAAATTCTTGGATATTTTTAAAGAAATCGTCAAAATTGTAGAAAACTTACTATCAGAAACTAGATAAAAATGATGTAAGTTATCAGTTTACTCGAATATCATATTAGGTAAAATACGAAAATGTCTCCATAACAAGCACTACTATTAAACATTGGAACTACAACACTTTTCTCGACACGGGTTTCAGCAGCCAAGTTCATCTCATCAGGAGATGAACTTGATTCAGAAGATAGTTTCAGTTCTGTTTTTAATACAAGTTAAAAACCAAAAAGATCCGATCTCCATTTTTCAGTTAGGAAAATGTACGTACTGATATTTTTATGATAACATATCAATAGCGAATCTTATGAGACGAATAAATGAAGAACACTGTATCTGGAGTGATCGAAATCGCCAATCTATATTAACATAGTTTTCTGTGAGCTGACTGTAACTTTTTTGTGTTGTTTTTTCTATTATTGAGAACATATCTGTGTCAACTGTACGAGGTTAATAACTAAAATTAAAGAAAACTATAGTATCACTCTTGGTTATTATAGATTTTCATCAAGTATCGGACAGTTTTATCCCAAAATTTATATTCACTGTGGCCATATGATCAAATCCAATAAGAATTCAAACAAAATAAAACCCATTTTCCCAACTGCGGAATAAATCTCTCGAAAAAGAGAGTATGCTTGTTCACACCCTACAAGAGACCGAAGTACATTTGTAAATGTCACCAATTTTCCCCCTTTAAAGTGTTATCTTGTCGTTTTGGAATTCGGACAATGGTCCAGCGTTTTCTTGTTTACTCTCCGGGTTGGGACTACCGCAAAAACTTATCGCCTGGCCATCTCCGACGTCTACCCTCGACTCGTAGATATTGCATGTTCAAACAATCTTTCACATAATTAGTGAAGATGTATTGTAAACGACCGATATTGGTCTAATTTGTTAATTACAGTGCATCTGCTGTTCGTAAACACATATTTTCCAACTAGATATGGGGCGGTTCTCCCTGAGAGCTGATCTCTAATTACATTCTGAAAAATAATATTGGAATCATAGCGCATTTCACCGAAAACAATTTACCGAAAAACAATTCGCAAAAAACAGATGACAGAAAAGTTATTGTATTTCATCAGTTCGGACTTCCATTGTTTAATTTAATATAAATTGATTTGAAATCCCTGAAAGAAACTGAAAAAATTAAAAAGATTAACCGAAAAATAATAATTTTATTTAACAAAAAACTGAAGTTGCAAGGAAATAACATACAAGCAACAACCAAAAAATAAAAAATTTAAATATTAATA
>WOGO01006123.1:0-11963 GCA_015342085.1 Leptinotarsa defecta
TGAACTTTAAATGTTCGGATATAATCAAACGCGCTTCGTGGTATTAGCCAGAGGAGTAGTTGTTTTCTGATAGGCGTCAGTGCTTTCAACCTACTGTCGTGTAAGTATATCCGAGACTGTCTTGAACATTTTGTTGTTCGCTCCAACTCAGGAAGAGGAATGTACTCTGAAAGAATTCCGATTATGGAATATCATTGACTTTAGGTCGATGATGGCTACTATCTTGCACTGACGAGTGGCTAATGAGCCCGAAACCAGTCTGCAAGTGTGCCCGTTACAAAATTGAACGTCAACTCTTTCAGTTGTATTGGCAGTTGCATATTTCTGTGAATATTCCTGCACTGACGCCTGTCGGATATAATCCAACGCCATTCGCGACACTAGCCAGGGGAGTAGTTGTTTTTTGATAGGCGTCAGTCCATTTAACCTACTTGTAGGTATATCCGAGACTGGCTTGAACGTTTCAAAGTTGATTTCTTTAGATTTGTTTATTGCCAGTCTTCAAGCATAGCCCATTGACTAATAAGCCAGTTTCATTAATTCATAAAATTAATCAATTCAATCTAGAGACGTTGCTCATTTGAAGTGTCCGACATAGTACCTATAGTATATATGACTTGCCATAAGTGTATTTTGTATGTAAAGTGGTCAAATAAATTACTTTACTCTACTCTACTCATTTGTGTTTCGGCCTAGCACCACTGATGAGACCTATGGCGGGTCAAAACAGCGCCTTTTGGTGCTCAATCTCAAATGCGTTGTGTTTGGCTTATGTTTATTACAATCGTAAGCATTAGTTTAAAAATGTTGTAGATATGCTGGCTAATTTTTAAAAATTGAGGGGAAAGAAAACAAAAAGTAACTATCACCTTAATTTATTTCGTTACACCAAACTGTATATCAATGAACGCTACAAAATAAATAAATATTTCTCTCACTTTTCACATATCTACAGTCATGTCACCTTCCACAACCCTTGGCGAGGCAATCAAATCGTTAGAAATATTTCTAGTACACAACTATAGATACATTCATGCTCTAAATTTAAAAGTATTCAACTACATACTTATGTGAATACATAATCGGATTCCACTGTCAGATCCCATGGCATCTCGAACATGTCCGCTGGTAGATTCACACAGTGCGAGGATTTAAAGTCTTTCATGTACTTTTTGGCCTGGAACAGAAAAATCGATTTCACAATCACTTCTATATTAAAAACAATGAAAGCGATACAACTTCTTCGAGATATTCTGAATATCCTTAAAAACTATCATCTTCCTCACCAAGAATAACCCCATTCGATTCCTTTCTTGCAAGCTGAAAGTCTCTCCGATCTTCATGGGATACTCCTTGGAATGCTCAGAGATGTACGACTGCAGCAACGAAGTGCACAAGTTATCATCTACAGAGTGTTTGATCAAGAAATCCTCTGAAAACAAACCCAGGAATGATTGCTGTTGAACTACGTATCAAGATCAATTGAGAGAATACCTTGTGCTCTATGGGAGATTTCCAAATATTTGAAAATCGGGTGGTTCGAAGATTCAAAAACATACGGATATCTAAGACGAAGCAATTTGTACAGGAGATCATTGGCTCTGTTTGAAGAAATGTCTCCTTCCCTGTAAAAAAACAAACCATTGTTCAGTTACAGTTCCATGGAATTCAAATTGAGTTGGTGTAGTCCAAAGGTCCCGTTTGGGGCCCTTTGCTCTTTACAAAGCAGTAAAGCTACCAACCTTAGGCAAATCACTTCGTCTTCGGTACGCCTGATCAACAAAACCGGTCCAGAATATTTAGACAGTTGTTCAAACACGTCCAGATTCACGTGGCTCCTAATAGCGAAGTATACAATGTTTCCCCACCAATTCGGCATGTGATTCTGAGCTAAGGGTAAGAGGTCGTCGAAGGTCGCGTCTAAAACCTATAAAACACACTCATCAATCGGTTTGAACTTTTTAGTGAATAAAATATAAGTGAGGACACTCACGACACCCTTTATGTTGGGGTAATGATTTGCTGCCCACGATGCAGAGTACCCCCCAATGCTCCAACCATAAATTAGGATGTTTTCCTCTTTGAATCCCAGTTTGTTTATTGCGAAGCTCATGACAGCATCAATAGCGTTGTGTTCTTGTCGTGGAAAAGGTATCCCCTGAAAATATATTGCATTTGAATACAAAAAAAAACAAATGATAAGTGAATCTGGGATCAAAAAAAATCCTCAGCTCTTACCGTGCTACATCCGAAACCGGGATGGTTCCAGCCCAGTACCGAATAACCGGCTTCCAATGGAGTTACGGCCAGACCTATTTCATAGAAGCCTGCATTACCTTCGCAACAAATGACCAGCGTGTTGCCGTTAGGAGCAGCATTTCTCTTGTCCATGAACATTGTATCGATGAAGTTATTATCTGCCGTCTCCACTTTGAAACGCTCCCCCCTGTATTCCAACACGAGCCTACCTCTACCTTGTAACAAACTCTGATCTGGAAGATCAAAACGGGTGGAATCAAAAGAAGTCAAAATTTTTTTGGGGGATGAAAACTCACCCAGTATCATTTGAAGAATTCCCAAGCTACCAGGATAAATCAATCTTATTCCAAAAGTGTGAATAGCTGCATAAGCTATGGCTTTTAGAGGAAGCTCTGCGACAAAATTGGTCAAACTGTGAGAAGTCCATTTTTTCTCCAAGCTCAGTTGCGTACGACTGAAATATGAGATACAATCAAAGAATACTTTAACGTCTGAAGATACAGCTACTTCTTCTTCTTCATCTAATCTGTTTTGTTTGCATTATTTTTCTCATCTGTCATTCTTGCCAAAAGTTATTTGTTCTCTCTGCTTGATCATTGTCATCAAAAGTAACTTTTGTTGAGAATGACCCAATCCGAATGTCTAGAAAATGTTATATACAAACGTGCCAAAATACCTGTTATCTTCTGTACATTTGAATTCGACAGGCCAAGCTTTGAACTCAAAGTCGTACATATTCAGCTTTCGTTTTGTCACTGGAGTTAGATTTTTCTCAGCTTCTCGCAATGAATTGAGAAATTCGCAATAATCATCTTTTTGCAGCCTCCTCATAGCTCGGACGATAAAAGAAGCCACGATTATTATCCCAAAGCTGGTCACTAGTTTCGATAGGATCATCAGCCTGTCATGCTCGAAATAACCGCGTTGATACAAGATTCCGATCCAAACTGGCGAAGTGTAGAGCCCAATTTTCCATAATACAGGCAGCTAAAAATCGAAAGTTGATATATACGAAAAAAAATGCATTTGTATGTTATATTACGGATCTTATCACTCGATCACTCCATTTCTCCAAAGTATCTGGTTGGTAGAATGTCTGGAAAAAGATAGCCTCAATGGTTTTTCTTATTTTCAAACATTAATGCTCACCTCGCCTCTAGGGCTGTAAATTTTTATTAATCTCGGCGTAAACATAATTTCCCAAATCATTTTGAAGGGAGTCATGTCTTAAGTACTAGGTATTTTGAATTTGTGGTACCACTAATTTTGAAGTGGGACACTACACTCCGATCGAAATAACTGCGGAACCGAAAAAACAGTTCCGAGTTCGCTAACTTACTTATTAACAATGTACATGAATAAGTAGTTTATTCATGAATATCTATAATAATTGCTTTGAATCAATTATTGCAAACAAAAAGTGATATTCAATTGTTGACATTCAAAGAACACGGACTCACAAATCACAAGAATATCATGTCATATGTCCTCATACAGAAAACATACATATGTCATGATCACCAAACTCTGTTGTCTCACGGATCACGGTTTGCAATTTCCATTTCACAGTGCATCATTGAGGTCTTTGTATGTATATAGATTAGTCTATTCTATATACAAAGGTGGGTCATTTAAACTTTGAGTGCTGCTGTTTGTAGTACATTTTTACTTTTTAGTGTTTTCAGTAGAATTCACACTAATCTGGTGCTTATCTAGTATAGTTTGATAAATTTTTGCAGTTTCTTATTCAGAAAGACGACGGAAAAGTACACATATTCTTTTATAATTAGAACGTCAGATTTGAATCCAAAACAACCAATTTTCTCGAAAGTGTTCTCTTCATCTCCTGAAGAAGCCAACTCAATTAATGAAAAGCGCGTTGAGGAGAATATTGCAGTTCTGGTGTTTGGAAACGGTTGTTCAGAATTATTATACGCCAGAGGTTGAAGGCTCATAACGATTTCTTCTAGAAACTGTGGTGACCTGCTATACTACTGCATCTTGAATCATGCGCACATCTGCGATTTGATTAATACTTGCTAATATCTACGATTGATTTAGCATTTTATTAGCTACTGCATGAACTCAATAATATAGGATTCAAGAAATCGTTGTCATGAATAATTTACAAAAGTGTGAGTCGTAATTTTTTGTTTAAATATTTCGTAAAAACTTGAATACAAAATGTTTCAAAATTATCTGTTTTTCTAGAGATTTGCACCTTTACCTGGCGGCAGAGATGCATTTGACAGAAACAGTCGATCTACAACACTTCATAAAATAAAGAGATTCAACATACTCTAGAATTTCATTCACAGAGGCGTAGGAGAGCCAATAATATTATTTTACCGCAATTCACAGATATAACTGTGAATTATAATTGTAAGTGTGAATTCATAGTTAAAACTGTTAATTGACAAATTCAGACTTGCCACTGTGAATTTACACTTACTTACACATTTTCAAAAGCGTCTGCAGACAGCAAGTTCCAAGCATATATTTTTCACTTTACACGATAGATGTCAACACGTTACATTTATTTCAAATTTATTGAGTTTATGATTGTTAATGAAACAAAAACTAACAGTTTATAGAATTATAACTATAAACCCACCGTTACAAGTGTGACTTGTTAGAAAAGGATACTATGATTTTTGTGACCCTTCTACGATTTCGTAGAAGCACACACCAATGTTTATATTTGGAAAAGATTCTTTTCCATCTATCAACATGTGTATGAAGTTGGGTCAATATCATTGCATGCTTAGAGTTTTTGCCAAACAAAGGCAAATTGGTTTGAATATTAGTGTTTCTATTCATCTTTCAGACGACATTACTTTTCTCGAAACCAACTTCCTGATTCAATAAAAAGAAGAAGAGACATACGAGTAGTGGAACACGAGCGTAAAGCATGAACATGGATTGTGGTTATGGCTATAATGTTTTAAATTATGAACGTACTAAAATGTTTGAAATTCCTGAGAAACAAGACGTTCATCAATAAACATGCATTGAAAAACACGTTGAGAAAATTTAACGACGTTGCTACGGACGATATACCAGAAGTATCAACGGCTTCCATCAAGAAAGCTTTGAAATTCAATGGAGTCAGTTATGAAGATGGTTACACCTGTTTCATTGCGTCTTGCACGTTATGCCATAAACATGATAAAACGGTGAAATCGTCGAAACTTTACATTAACAAAACCACTGGTATATTTTTGTGATATATTTGAAATGGGGGGATAACGCTATTTCTTCTAGGAATGTTCATGTGCTCTAATTGCAAGAAATCGGGACCATGGACTACTTATGAATCAACGCTCAGTATTAAAAAAAGTAAAAAAGGCAGGTTAAAAGTCGAGGAGGAAACTATTTCTGAAACGGAGAAACTCAGAATAGCTCTCGAGGAAATCAGAAATTCTACAAATGAATTGAAATTATTGGAGGAAGAGCAATTACAGTCTGTTTTGAAGAAATTCAAGTTACCTGTAAGATGTTTTTTGTTGTCTGTAATTGCCTTGGTAATTCATAACGATTTCATGAAAATCACTTGTTCCTATTCAGTTTGTACTCCAAACATTCGTTATGGATATCGTTCAAAATAATATATGAAAGAGTAGGTACTGATATAAAAACATATATCTTAGAAAGAGGTACTGATTATGAAGAAATATTTAGACAGGTTTGATTCTTATCAAATGTACAATACCCGCCTAAACAGTAATATTAAACTTCCTCTTCCTTCTACAACTTTGATTAAAAATCATTTATTTACAATGGCCGTAAGACATACAATCACCCACCTGTCAGAATCAAGAACATAAAATCCATTATTGACTTTAAAAAGCAGTGAAGAACCTTTTGGTGGAGAAAGCTCATCATAATATGGGTGTTGATTTTGTAATTGAGATTTTTATACATTTTTTAGACTTTTATACAATTATTTGTGGTCGTATTGTATCATTGTATAATATTATATTATATTGTGTAATATTTTATAATCATTGTATAATATTTTTAGTGAACTAAATATAATTATTGTTTTTAGGTGATTTCAAACTCAACTTTTGAATCTCTAGATGTAAGGATAGACGAGAAACAGACTTCTTTATATTTCCCACTGGAAAATGTAGAATCTGAAATAGTGGGTTATAGAAAAGTTCACAGTCGTTCAAATGAGGATATTGTCATTCCTGGCCCTACATACGGGGGTTTGCTAACTGGAAAAGCCCCTAAAAACAAAGATTTAGCCATTCTAGTGCCCAACGTCTCTGATTTCCTCGTGCTTGTCAATTCCAAAGTTAATGCCAATATTGTCTGTTTACCTAATGGAGTAAATAATTTATCGCAGTATGTCTTGCCCAGTTTGGAGAGGTTCAAAAAGTTGGTTCTATGGTTCGCGTCGGACACCAAATCTTGGCAAGCCACTCGGTCTTTTGTGAAGAAGCTGGGTGAAAAACGATGTCAACTTGTGAGGTGAGTCTGGTGTGTAATGAAAAAATTAATTTTTTCAATATATTGATAAAAGATAGAAAGGTATGCTTCATTGCTGAAATGGTAATATAGTTGGCAAAGTCAACACAATTACATTAATAGTATGTCTATACATTCCACTGTAAAATATACATCCCTTATAAAAGGGCCCTTCTAATACAAATAAGTGTCCTGCTTATCTTTTAAAAAAAAATCTAGTGTCGTTTGTCAACAGAAACCTGTTTTCTCTTTATTTCTCTCCTATGAAAATCAACCTTCCTCAGAACGATCTATTTTTGAGAATAATTCAGCCCTTGTGAAGAAAAACATGATTTTATATAACTGTATATATTTTTAGACCAGCCGATAAATACCAGCTTCCGCATTTAAATACTAACCAAGATTTCAAAACTATCATCAACACAGCTCAGCCATTATGGCATAAATCCATCACCACTTTTGCTTCATTGAGAGCAGACGTTCTTTCAGATCTCCAAAATATTGATAAGGTAAGTCTCAATAAATGTTCTTATTAAAAAAACATTAATTCAATTAATTTATTCTATCCCATCATAAGAAATAATTCTATTGGAGTACTTGTATTATGTTTTGGTTTTTTATTATTACTCAAGTTTTGCAGCCATGTTCTTAGGTTCAAGGTGTCAAATGGAAGCGTTTTCCAGCACTGAATAAAACTCTGAAGGGCCACAGAAGCGGCGAATTGACTGTGCTGACTGGCCCCACAGGTAGCGGGAAGACTACATTCATCAGCGAATATTCCTTAGATCTGGCGATGCAAGGGGTGAGACACGTGGTTTGTCTACAGTTAAGTTGTTTACCTAAGGTGTGAATTTTGTTGACTAGGTCAATACTCTGTGGGGTAGCTTCGAAATCAGGAATGCTAGACTGGCCAAGACCATGTTGCAGCAGTTGTCGGGAATCCCTCTAGACCAGAACTTGAACCTATTCGACATTTGGGCTGACGAATTCGAGAAGTTACCCATCTATTTCATGACGTTCCATGGCCACCAGAGCATTAAAGTTGTGATGGAGGTGAGTGTGTTATTGTCCACATGTTTATCTTTATGACAATATGTTATCATATCCAATGAATCGTTCAGTGAATCTTTATAGTAAGAGGAAATTATTATCAAATCAAAATATGCTTCATTACCCAAGATTTGATCATCTTATTGGCAGTCTAGTAAAGTAAAACATGTATATGGGACATTAAAATAATAAATACGAGCTATAAAATAACGCTTAGAGACAAGAGCAGCGTATATGGTTAGAACAATATTGAGTCCAGCTGAACAGATACAAATATGAGTACATGAATCACGAGTAAATGTGAATTTATAATGCTACGTTCAAAGCAGTAAGTAGAAGCAGTAAGGAGAATTTAGTGAATTTTTTTTATTTCACGATCAGGTCATAAAATTTGAATTGAGATAATGACTTCACTGAACTATCAACTAGCAAACAAAAATGTTGATACAGCAGTGTAGTCTGTTTGATTTTGTCAAAGATTAATAACGGTAAAACATATAATGAGTGAATAGAAGATAAAATTTAACTATATTGGAATCAGCATTTCAGAAAATGGTTATTTTTTCAATGAGTGCTTGAATCTTCTCTCTTCTTCAATAAATGTTTGTGGCTGTTGTTGAACTGCTCGAACATTTTTTATCATGGACACGTCCTTTGCAGCTTTAAATTTTTCCGTTATTTTCAATTATACAGTGTGTCCGCAAAGTTTGGAATAAATTCGATATTTCCAAAACCAAAGGTCGTTTTACAAAAACCTGAAACACGTCGATTTTTAATTGTAATATTCTACATTTAACAACAAAATTTCATTATACAGGGTGATCCATATTAATGTGATGACGTCATCGGTTATTTTTTTAAATTCAATACCCTGTATTTGGTATCAGTTTCAGATAATCCGTAACGAGCTGATTCCGAAAAGGTATGATACTTGAGGTAAATGTATGGGCTGCCATTGTAAGAAACAGAGTCATTGGACCCTACCTTTTTGACGGGACTTTAGACGGGCCAACATACCTTCAGTTTTTAAGGGGATATCTTGTACCTACTTCAATTAATTTATTCCCCAGTAGAAATAATCCTGGAAGTTTTGATGAAAGTTTATGGTTACAACAGGATGGTACGCCTTCACATTATGCTGCAGATGTTCGAAGGTATCTCGACCAAATGTTTACGAACCGATGGATTGGTAGACGTGGACATATTGAATGGCCAGCGAGGTCGCCAGACTAAAATCCGTTGGATTACTTCATGTGAGGCCATCTGAAAAAAATTGTTTATAAAATGAAACTAGCAAATATTGAAGAATTGAACGAGAGAATTCGAACAGAAATAAACAATATTTCTCAAGAAACCATAAACAAAGTTCAACAAGAATTTATTCAACGTTTAGGTTAATGTCAAATACAGCAAGGACAACAGTTCGAACATTTAAAATGAAGTCATGTATTTATTACTGGATTACTTTCCCATTGTTGAATTATTCATTAAAAAAAAAATATAAAATGATTATTTAATTACTACTTTTTTTAGACATCAATAAAATTTATTTTCTAAGCGCACATCTTTCAAATTCTGTCCGTTAGACCCCAAGTATTATACCTTTTCGGAATCTGCTCGTTACGGATTATCTAAAACTGACACCAAATACAGGGTGTTGCATTTAAAACAATTACCGATGACGTCATCACATTAATATGGATCACCCTGTGTAATGAAATTTCATTGTGAAATGTAGAATATTGAAATTAAAAATGGAAGTGTCTCAGGTTTTTGTAAAACGACCTTTGGTTTTGGAAATATAGAATTCATTCCATACTTTGCAGACACACTATATATAGATATCATCCTCATGGCTCTACTCAGTTTGAGTGTTCATACTTGTGTTCATACTTCATTTTGAATTTTCAATATTTTAATGCTCACATTATGAGAAATCCAATAAGCGGTCCTGGATAATAAATGTAGTTCAACCCGGATTGCCCGAATAACAGCATCCACCTCGAACATCAAATGTTCCATTGAAAGTTCATTGTTTCATTTTTCACGAACAGATCCTCCTGAAAGGTTGTTGGAAATTTTACTATCTTACAGTTGCTCGTTGAAAACGAGTTCACATTTTCCCAACAAAATTATTCTGATTTAAAGGGTTCCTACTTTGTGTGAAGGTACTCTGTACCGGATTCGCTTGGTGAAAACATAAAAGTTTCATTTGGAGGTCTGTGCACTTTACTCTAATGAATTTTCTATTTTCTTCCTGAGAGAAGTTATTTATTTCACTACACCAGATGTAGCCTCTATGAGAATATGAGAATGAGTTCTGAAATGAACTGCGGTTGTGTATTTCATACTTACCACCACGTATCACCCCAAAAACATCTAGAGGTGTTATATCAGGTTTTTGCATATGTGCCGGTTTGGATAATTGCCAATTCAAAATGGATTTTCAACTGATGTTACGTTTCAAAAAGATGAGATACCCCCTTATCACGAAAAAATGGATAGAAAGTGGTTAGATGATAATTATTCAAACCGAAGTCGTTAGAATTGCCGGCTAGATCACCTGATATAACACGTTTGGATTTTTTGTAGGGAATCTCGAAATCAAAGTATAGATATGCTATACAGCCGTAGTCTATTTTAGTACTCATGGACGGAATAAGAGGAGCTGTGAACAAAATCTATTAAAATTTGGGGAAGAATCATAGGTACACAAATTATATAAATCTTATAATGAAAACTTGAATGGTCAAAACTTTTTACAATTTTCGCGACATTCTACCTGAGCTTCTAGAGAATTTGTCGGTAAATATCAGACGATGTGGTTACAATGGGATGGAGCACTGGCACATTTCAAATTCAGTGTCAGACAGTTTTTGAATATGTGCTTTCCAAATGAATGGATTGGTAGGGGAGGACCACAAAATTGGCCAGCGAGTTCAGCAGATTTGACTTGCCTATATAGTTTTCCTATGGGGATACTTTAAGAATGAGACTTACGACACTCTGTTACGGTTTCAAATCACTACCTCAATTTTTGGTAAACCCACAGTAGATTTTATAATGGTTTCATTATAATTCAGAAGAAGGTTTCAAAGTATTCCTGAATCGACAATTGATTCATCTCAAGGAAGCTAATCAATTATTTACTGTCGTAGGATTTATGTAGTAATTACTCAAAATTTTCAAATTGAAGTTTACCTTGTCGAAGAACTCGGACATCTCAAAAGGCCACACTCCATTTCAAGTATGAAGAAATATTTTGTGTTTCATTGATACGACCTTCTTGCTTGCAAGAAATTATATTCAGACATGTATGAATTTTTAGGCTTTCATTTTCCATTTGCTTGTTCGTTGCTAACTGATAACGCCCATAAAATCTCCCCAACCTTGAGAATAGCGGTTGGCGAATCTCCAATTCTTGGACACCTAGATCACTCACCACTGTTGGTAGTGACATTAAAGCGGATGATGGTAAACCTCATGTCTCAAAGAAGGTAATATTGTTCCTTTTTATCGTTCATTTTGGTCTGAACGGGACGTATTGGCTTCACAGAAGTAACACTACCAAAACTGTCAGCGTTACTGCGTAACCCACTTCATCTAGCTGAAAAGTATCTACATTTACTTAGTAACGATCATATTACTTTAGTGTATTGTATTGAAATTTTGAAACCTTTGCTACCTTTAAACAACTGTAAACCGATGGTATGCATACTAGAGGGGAGATAATTCATCATTTGAATTAGACAACGAGGAAATCATTGTGACAAAATCCTTCATTTCAATATCTTTTTTTTGTGAATAAATCAAATTTTGTAGATTGGTCACGGAAGTTAGAACTAACAATCTTCGTTACAATTTTTCTTTACCTTTTATTATTGTTAAAAAAATAACTGTCTTCCTTTATATTTGCCAACGTTCTCTTTCCCATAACAATCATCAATAAAATATTTGCAAATTAATTTACTCTTTTCTTCTTTCTTTATACCCACTCCCATCTCCACTGTTTAAAAGCTGATGGGGCATTTGTGGAGGTAATAGCTTCTACAAAATGCAGAAGGCTTAAAGAAAGAACATTGTGGTGTAGTCAGTCTACTCGAAGGAAGGATAGGTACCATCGAAACAGAGATAGACAAAATCAGAGAGGAAATCAAAGGGGAGATCAAAGATGAAAT
>WOGO01006124.1:0-11963 GCA_015342085.1 Leptinotarsa defecta
ATTTGAATACTTTTCGAAGTGAATTTGAAAAACTCATGAATTGAACTCAACTTTATTTTGTTCAAACTTGCATTTGCTGTAATAACCCAAATTGAGGGACATTCCCCATTGTATGTGGCTTAGCTTCTTGAGCAATTCTTAAACTAACTTTATACGAGGCTTTAACTGCCCTGGCGTACAAATATGAAAAAGAGCTCATTGTAGTTTTGCTTCCTTTGAGCTCATTTTCTTTTTCTTTAAAATAAGCCACAGGTTTTCCTTTCAAATTAGTGTATTTTGCATTAAAATGCTTCATGAGAAGTGAAGGTTTCATACTATGTTTGGATAGTGTTTCCATACAAACAACCCACTCTGGAATGGGCTCATTCATATCCCCAGTATAAGTAAACCCAAAAACTGAATAATTAGAATCATATTATCGATTGACTTGTACTAGAAGTGAGTCTGGATGATTGAATGCTAGTTGTGGTTGAATTTGATTCAGTTGGTATTGATTCGTTCCGGTATCCTCAGTAAAACTTTCAACAGTTTTCACATCATATCACTACTTTTAAAAACTTTAGGTTTAGAACCACTGGTTGAAGGACCAGGTTGGCAACGATTTGAAAACTTATCCATATCAACTGTGTCAAAGCAAAAAGCGAGACGATACTAAACTCAACCAAACAAAACATTTAGCATTGCTACGCGTGGCGACTACAACTGTACTGTTACTGTAACAGGATCCTACAGTTGAACAAACTGAAATTATAAATGATCATATTGGAATGTAAAACGTCACAGCAAACGACACAAAATGATTTTCTATATGGACCATATTTTCCAAATCGAATTTCATACAAAAATATGTAACCAAAATAACAACCTTGATGTAAAAATAGAATAATGACATATGTTTTCAAGTTTATTCTTGCCAACCCACATTTCCAGTTGCGATATTCATATACCAAAAAAGATCTATTAGATATGCTTCGAAAAACCCGAAAATTTCATCATTACCCTTTTTCTAAAGCAACTCTAAGGCACCAATCAGAATTAAAATGGTCATTAGAAAAACATTTTCAAAAAATATCACCTACCTCCTAAACCATAAATATCGCTTTGACATTTAGACAGTCGATTAGAACCTCGTCCATTATCTTTCCTGTGATTTTCCACGATTCCATTTCTATCTGGAAAACCGGGCGCAGCCTTTCCTGCGACTTCGAAAGTTTTTCTTTTCGGGTCTTCGAAACTTTCGTCGGGAATTTTAACGAAATTATTTTGTTGTCTCTTCCTGTCTCGACGATTCACCGAATTGAAACTCGAAGAATTATTTTTGTTGAAGTTGTCCGACGTGTCGCTCCTGATGGCAAAACAGAAACAATTCTTTAAAAAATGATACAAAATGTTTCACCGCGAGCTCGATTGCTGTATGGAATGAAAAGCTGCGGTGAACTTTCAAAGGATATCGAGTTTCAGAGAAATGAAATGAGAGACGTAGAAAACTTTTCGAATGGAAGTTTTCAAGTGTATCTACAATATTAATATTGAAAATGATAGCGACTTCAGGTTGTACATGCGGAAAAAAATAGGCGTAGTTTTACAGTAAATCATATGCACACCTCAATATTCGATATTGAAAATTATAAGTTAACGTAGTTGAGTATGTGTTTCATTCAGATATTTTAAATTGTCTATAATTAAATGTGAACTAGTTTACATTATGCATCAAGGTTCAATTATAAATTTACATGATTAGCAGTGAAAATAAACCACACAACATATTATCTTAGGATGCACATGCTCTGTAACTAACAAGTTTAAGATAATATAATTTGAAATATTTTTAGAGGCGCATGAGCACTGAAAAAACCTGCATCCACCACCTGTTTGTAAATTCTAACCTGTAAATAGAGTTCAAAACATCGCAACTGGTTTTTTCTGGTTCTAACATCCGAAACTGTTTGGAAATTACGCGTACAGACATGATGCGTACAAGCAAAAAATGTCAAACAGTCCGAAATAGTCTCGGACACTTGGTTAAACCAGAACGCATTTTGAGGAGACCACTGTGCCGCCTGGAGGCCGATTCAATAACCAATAGGTTATAGAAGAGGATCCCAGACAACTGCATCGAGAACCTTCTGAGCATAATAAACAGTTCGTTGACCCTCAGATACTTCCCCAGAAGGTGGAAGCATGCGGTCGTCATCATGCTCCCGAAACAGGGTCAGAACCCGCTGTTCCCACATAACTACCACCCAATTAGTCTGCTTTCGTCGGCGGCTAAGTTGACTGAAAGAGTCGTTCTGCAAAGGCTCAACGAAGAAGTTGAAGACCGAATTGTTCTGCCTAACGAACAATTCGGATTCAGGAGAGACCACTCCACCGAGTTACAGGCTCTGAGGCTGGTCGAAAATACCATCCAAGTGCTAAACCACAATCGAAAAGTTCACGTAGTCCTTTTAGACATCTCGAAGGCCTTCGACCGTGTTTGGCACGAAGGCCTTCTACACAAATTAGACAGGGACTGATCCGGTGGATCGGGCCCTTCCTGAAAGACAGAACTTTTCAGGTCAGAGTGAAGGGCTCTCTATCTGACAACAGAGAGATCCTCGCTGGGGTGCCACGTTGAACCCACGTTATACTCTCTCTACACCAGCGACCTCCCGAGGTCCGAGCGTGTGAAGGTATCTCTTTATGCCGATGACACGGCTCTCCACTCATCTTCCATGGGTCGAGACTTCGGGATCGTCTATATGCAACGTGCATTGGACGACCTCGAGCGCTGGTACCTTGAGTGGAAGATCCGAGTGAACCCAGAAAAAACTCAGGCGATAACCATGGGAAGAACGGTATTTTCTCCGGCTAGGAAAGTGAGGTCTCTAGAAGGGAGATCAACTGGCAAGCGCGGGTAAAGTATCTCGGCCTTCTAGTAGACCTCAGGCTCACTTGGAACCCACACATTATGAGTTAATACAAGGATTGAGGGCCGGATAGCCAGTATGTGCCCCCTGAACAACAGAAGATCCAAAATGAGTCTCAAGAATGAAATTACCATCTATAACACGATATTCAAGCCTGTCATCATGTATGCTTCAGGCGTCTGGGAACAAGCGGCTCCATCTAATATCTCCATTCTGGAGAGATTGCAAAATAAGTTAATAAGGATGATTGTGAATGCTCCTTGGTTCGTGCGGAATAAGGCCATCCGCAGAGATTTGCAGCTACCTTCCATTCGGCAGTCCATTCGAGGAATCAGCGAGTTTTTAATTGCGCAGAAACTCATTATAATCCGTTAGTTAGGGAAGCTATGAAGACAAACCCTCCCGATATAGCAGGCCCCGACACTTTGTCGAATGAGGCCCTTATGTCCTCCGTTGAAAAATGAACAAGGTTTTCATCCGTCCCCCCCCCTAGCCGGGTAGGGGTACACCGTGAAGGGCGGCACTGATGTTCTGAGAACATTCATGTCACCATCTTATCACGAGTCATAACCCATTTGTCCCTCTGCTCTGCTGTTTCATAATTTTCCAAACAGAGGCGACACACACTGTCTTTCGACAGTCCGAGTTTCTGCATATGATGATTCAAATGACAGTGACCTGTAAGAAGGCCTGTTACACATCATAGTTCATCCCTACTGTAGTCCAACAACGATTTGGTATCAAGCTTCGAAGGGTGAATAAACGCCTTGGAGTGAGCCAATCTTGGAAGATTCTGTCAGAAGTCCATAAATCTTTTTGCCATCCAGGTGTTCAATGTTTGTTTGGCAAAGCCTAAAGTGATGCCAATGACAGGTTCTGGTCCAATAAATCCGCTTGCAGCACCCTAGATAATCTGTTAAGTCTTTCTATCGAGGAGAGTCGTTTGCTACAAATTTAGACGTTGCTCGGTAGGAGCCAAGGGCTTCCACTTGTGTATGAGGTTGGATTCTTTCAATCCCTCTACACACAATTCAATAGCGTAAATTTCCGTTTGAAATACAGTGGCATAGCTTCCTAGGCACCAGAATCGGAAGGTGTTTTTTATCCATCTGTGAACCAACAACTATCTGCTCTTATTATTTCCTTCTCCCGGAGGATCCAGTGCTCTCTTCTCGGGAACAGTACTTCATAAGGCAATTCGTAGTTGACAGTTCGAGGCATAAAGTCAGAGGTCATTTCCAGAATACGGTGACTTCCAGAGTCAACCAACAGTCTGTTGCACTCTGCATTGAATTGATTTGTACAATTGGCTATGTGCACAAGTCAGTATGCAGTTCATCTAGCCTCTTCAGACGAATGTGGAGAGGAGGTAGATCTAGAAGGATCTACATGCCCGCTGATAGCCAGACAAGCCTGTCTCTGTAAGCCAGAGAGCTTCGCCTGGGCCGTTTTCTGTGAAGCCTTCGGCCACCAGGCAATTGCACCATATTAGTACACTATGAAAAATATGCAAATCCAATATAACCTATATAGAAATCTTTGTCAACTCAGAATCGGGATACAAGCATGGATCTGGCTAAAAATGATACGTCGTTAGAGATGCACCACCCAAGTTAAGGTAAACGGTTCAAACGTGTCGAGAACTGTGTGGCATTAGGGTAGATAAAAATTATAAAGTAGAAACTTGAAAACAAAATAAGTAAAAAAAAAAATATGTTAAAATATGTTTTTAATAGGTACATTTTTCAATGAAACCGTTTAACATAATTTTTTTACTTATTTTATTCAATCCTTCGATCCATTTCTGGTATTTTGAAAAACGATTGGGATTAAGAAACATAAGAGAGGGTCGAAAATATATCACATATAATCTACAATATCGTATGGAAGTTTTAGCCAGCTTTTATTATACTTCACTTCATTGAACAGGTTAGTCAGCATTACGATCTTTAATTTCGCCATCCCCTCAAACTCCAAGGAGATTGACAGTGAAGAAGTGTATCAGACATTTCCGAGCCAAATTAGACAAAAAACCAAAAATTTTTGATACTTTTTCGTTACCAATATTATTTCGAGTTTTCGTTACACCACCCTGTATACGTACTAACCTAGACCTGGTCAGGTGGCTTGACTTTTCATCAGAAGTCCGTCTTCTAGCCGCCTCGTTACTTCGGCAAATTGTCCTCGAAACATCTTCATTATCCGCGGTTTCCACCAACAATTGGCCCTTGTAATCATATAGTTGGATAACCGGAAGAATAATGTGCGGTGAAGACTTCGAAGTAGATAATTCCCAGTGCCAACTTTTTGGCTTCCTCAGCTGGAGTCTGATGATTTCCGGAATGGTGGTGTCGGAAGAAGGCATCTTTTCCAATCTGAAAACAAACGTTCTTGCTAAAAAAACTGTGCCTTTGATACTCGTAAATTAGTTTCATTTAAGAATATTGAAATATGTATTAGCCGCATCAGTTGTGCTAGGCTGAACTACAAATGCATTGCTGGACTCAACTGTCCTTAAAGGATAAGTCTGTTTGAGTAAGGGCGAAAACTTCTCCCGCATTTTCGGGATCGATAGAGAACTCAATCCTCGAACATCAAAGATAAACTGGGCTCCTCAAGGCGGTCAGTTGTAAACCAAACCCTGCACCGTGTGTCAGGAACCTCTATACTCATTACGCAACTGCGGAAGATTATGGTGTTGAAGACGCCATCCTGGCAGGCCCCGATGAACCCCTCAGTTCCCCACTCCAGCCCACTCGACCTGAGGAAAGCGAAGGTCAGGTGCTTTGATAAGCCAAAGTCTTGAATGTTATCAAAGAAGACCCCATGCATTGTCTTATTATTGTGTTGTCGCAGGAGTGAAGTGATCCCTGCGGCTTTGATATAGGCTGAACGGGTTCCAATTAGGTGACAGAGTTGTGATCAGAATCTAAAACTAAACCCAATTCATCATCCGTCGGGCAGCTGCCCTAAAGAGAAATGCTCCAATTCCTGCTCTCTCATGGTCGCGAACCATGCAGAGAAGGGGATCCAAACTCCTAATGACTTTACAGGCTCCATCCTGCACGATTTCTTGTTGTCGGGGTATGTAGAACCGTGGGACGGGCGATTTGGGATACAAACTTCTATGAAGATGCATCATTTTTTGGGTTTTTACGTCGAGTTGATACAGCTCCTCTAGAATCTTGTCTACTACTCCAAACGAGTAGAGTAAGATTGGAATGGCAAGCATATTCATTGCAGCAACTTTGTTCTCCCACGACAGTTCCGATGACTAAATCTGTCGGAGTTTGTACTGATTCTTGCCGCGGAGAGAGATCTTATTGTTTAAGATGAACCGTTGCAAATTTATGGCGAAACCGCCAGAGTAGTATTAGTTGTTCAAAGCATCTCACTATTTTGGCGGTAACTGCAAGGCATCTGAGCAAATATGAGATGAGCTCATGCGATATGTATCAACTGCTTTATGGTAATCGATCCAGTCCATAGAGAGGGTACGCTTGTACTGTATCAAGTCCTGCGTTACACATCTATCGATGAGCAGGTTCTCTTTACATCCTCTTTACTCCTCTCTTCGACTTTCTGTACTCACATATCCGTTCAGATAATTTATCAATTGCGGTGAATATTCTTGCGTATACGATGCTCGTAAACAACTCA
Organism: Leptinotarsa defecta; assembly: GCA_015342085.1. Classification (NCBI taxonomy): domain Eukaryota; kingdom Metazoa; phylum Arthropoda; class Insecta; order Coleoptera; family Chrysomelidae; genus Leptinotarsa; species Leptinotarsa defecta. The sequence goes on from WOGO01006124.1 coordinate 6,570, forward strand.
CACCACGAATTTAAGCATATTATCGTTCTGTAATTCTTAGGAATCGACAAATCTCCGCTTTTAGGGATGAGAACGGTCCGCCCCTCGACAAACCACTCGGGGATCGGCAGATCTCCGTCCAGACATAAGTTAAAAACTCTGGCCAGATGTCCAGAAAAGATGGAAGCTCAGCCCATATGGACCTGGAGCAGCAAAGTTCTTGGAACCAAGAGCTCTCCGAACGTCATCCGGAGTTATCGGGTTGTGCAGTTCATTGAGCTCAGGCTGTAGAAGCTATCTGCTGAAAGCTTCGAACTGCACTAGGGCTGGAGTGTCTAAGTTGAGTAGCTGCGGGTATTCATAAATGTCCTTCCAGAAGGGATCCTCTTGTTTAACGGTCGGCGGATTATCAACAACACGTTGATGCTGTTAGAATAAGCGGGAAGATTTATCGCGGAACTTGAAGTTTTCCGCGATGTTTCTTGCTCGCCTCACTAGTGACTTTTTAACGGCCACTAGAATTCGTATCCTATCAAGACACTGCTGTTTGGTAGTCAACAGCACGCCTTGACTCAAAGTGTGATGGATACCCACATCGTAATCACACATTGGATACGAGACGTGTTTTGTCCCGCCAACTTGATCTCAGCCCCCATCTTGTGTACCCGCCGTTCAATTTACCGAGCCGCCAGGCCGGAATTCCGTCCCTCAGATTAGGAAAGCGATTCAACGGCTGTGTAGACGGCCATGTTAATTTACCAGATGTCAGCCTTTTTATAAGAACATCACGAATCACCGCATCCAGACGAGCCAGTTCTTGTGGCTTATTATAGTTTTTTTCGTCATCCTAAGGTTGCGCTGGTCGAGCCATATCCCCCCGAAGCCCCTATACATTCAGGAGGCAGCGGCAGCATTATCAACCAAGTCATAGTTTGTAACGTTATTCAGTGATCATTTCATTTTGAATTTATGTGATAATATTGTATTGATATTTAACTGACCCTCCAACCAGCTTACTTTTTGTGAACGTCAACGACACTTTAGTGACCTTTTTAATTGTTCCCATCAATGTGCTTCGACTGAAGTATGAACTAGTAGAGCATCATACATACTTTTTTATATGATAGATTTGCTTGTGAAGATAACTTTGTTTTCCCAGTGTCCCAGTCATTATTTCACAAAACAGTACGAAACTTTTAAATTGCCACTCTTTCAATATGACGACGCGCTTGTCACGTGATGAAAAGGCCTATTTGTCAGACCACAGCTTACTGTTGGTTTCATTCGTACTCTAGTAATTCAATCTGTCGGTTACATAAAATGGAATATCTAGCAAAAAAATTTATAGATATATAAATAAACACAATATCTTGAAAAATGAGTAGGTAGGATTTTAATAGCTGTTTACCCAATTTTGATGATTTTACGCATTGCGTATTTACGTTATATTCCTGAATATTTTTGTAGAGTTCTTGATTGAAACATTCCACAGTACATTCCGAATTTTCTCAAGTAGTACTGTATCTCGAGAACACCAAGTTTAGCGATGTTTAACACAGATTCACTCACTGGTGCTTCGTGAAATAATTTGATTGCCGTTTTGGTTGACTGAACATGCATGTTAACCATCACTTAATAAACTAACTTGACTAATGTAATAAATGTATAATAAGGACCTAATTATACATCTTAGTCCTTGTCTCTGTCTTAATGTTAGTCTCAATGAAAAAGTTCAAGGTTTAGGTAGGTACTTAAGTTTCCATAAAATCATTCATACAACGTTTTTTGACCTTGTCTTAGTCTTCGTCCATAAATTGTGACCTCCAAAGTAACAATTACAAATACCGATTGATGGGCAAATTGAATTCAGTTGATTGTTGATCGAGTTATAGAGATTGGAAAACAATTTAATTTTTATGGTTTATTATTGTTCAAAATGAGTCCATAAAAGGCACTTTTGTTCAAATTGTTGGCAAATCGCACAATCACGTTCAAATTGGTAACACGTAGTTACTATAACTATGGCCACATGACATTTATATCAATAGTATCAATTCTTAGGATTGAAATTATGCTGAATAAATGCATAAGTCTTAAAAGTTAACATTGTACCTATGGCCACATTACATTTATTAATGTTTCTAATTTTTAGGATTGAAATTATGCTGAATGAATTGTTTTGAGACAACGACAGAGTCTAAAAAGGCGTTTGGGTATGATATCCGCTTTTCTCCATACATTAAATGGTATTCGTTAAACTTTTCTGGAATGATAACTTGCATTATCCATCATAATCAAAGAATTAGGTGGAATGAGGTTTGTCATCAATTTGCTAGACCGCTTCAATTTATTTTGCCGCCTTATATTTTTAATTTTGAAAAAAGTCCCAAATTGTATGCCAAGAGTGTAAAAGGAAATCTCATAATGTTCCTGAAGCGCTTAAAGTAACTATCATATTGAATTTGATAAGGGTATTTCATATAACAAGTAATTTACACATAGCATTAATGAATTATACACAAACCTTCCTCTTCGTCCAGACATACGAGGCGGAAGGACTTTTGTTTTATAATATAGTCATTATATAGAAAAGCATTTGCTTGATAGCAACATTTTGAAAACCATGATCGGTTGAAATTATTTCCAGAAAAGGAAGATAATATAACCTCAAAATCCAAATTTTAGAATTAGTGTAAAATAGCTCCAAATTATTAAGTTCCGAAAATTAGCATTACCTGTCAAAAATGTTGATTGTCATAATTAGGTACCGATTTTTAATTTAGCACATTTAATCGCTGTAAAACAAAACTTTGAATACTACACAGCCTTCAACTTCTTCATTGCTTTCATTCATTGAGGAAAAGAATCCTGAAGAAAATCCGAGCACTTACCTATGAAAAAGCTTATATTTAATTAATATCCTATTGCATTGATATACAGACGAGATTACACAACTTCCACACTAGAAAATCCGTTTAAAAACTTCCCGCACAACCACATAAGTAAACCCATTTAATGTTTTTTCACAACTGTCACACTCAAACAAGTATCACACACAGACTTTTTTGCTTCGCGTTACTTGGCACGATCACTACCACCTGATCAATGTTAGGATTTTCGAATTTTCGTCCATCTTACGTTTTATTTTTATCTTGTTTTCGACGTTGGCGCTGCCCGTGTTGAAAACTGACTGAGGAGGCGTTGGAATTCTGGCTGACCGATCTTTTATAACTATTTTTAAGTCAACATTCGATTTCGTTTTTAATGTAAGATCAGTGAAGATTCGAAATTATTCTGCACAGGGTGTTCCAATAATGTTTCCATTGACAAACTGAAATATAACGATGTGTTAATGTTATATGCTTCCGGTAGGTACCCTAACAACGCTTCGAAAATCCCGGAAAAAATAATCAAAAGCCGGTTTACAAATTATCTCAATTAGGAAATGCTGCTGTCACAAAAACAACCCGGTTTCAGACCGATGCACAGTCGTGAGACAGCACTTGCAAATATTAGGTAACAACAATATTATTAGGACTTACGAATCTAACGAAATCACTCTCTTGGATTACTCTACGGCGTTCGATACTCTCAACCATGACATGCATACAGTTCATCTGTTGAGTGAAACCACTGTAGATCAAGCATTGATTATATTTGTAGTAATTTATATAATTTAAATGTTTCATTCACAGTTATTCTATCTGGATTATCTAATCATGAAGCAGCAAAGTGTTCAGTTCTTCTACAATTACCAAAAAACATACCATAAGTAAGCATGGTAGACTGTTCAGTCGCTCAAACTGCGATAGGTTCAACCAGATTTGTCTCTGGATTGACTAGGAGAGGTTATTTCAATCGCTTAGTCTTTATTTTTTTATCTTTAAATCACAACGTTATGCAGTCTTCGACATTTTTACTTATTGATAATCAACATAAAAAAACCCTTATTTAATAAAAAATATTTATGGCACCTTAAAATACTTAAAATAGGTGAGGTGTTTATTTGATTAGATGTAGATCCTTCTTTTGAATATCACAGATGGGTTTTCAAAAATATTAAACATAAAATTACTTATTTGAGTTGTTACCTAATATCACTTGCAAGAAATTTAACGAGCCGAAAATGACCGATCACAGCGCGGGAACTCCCAAATGTAGTTTCGGTTTCGGACGGTCACTACCTGCATTATATAAATACGGAAAGATATACTAATCCACTATCAAGCTAGCAAAGAATATATGTAACAGTTCAAATAATGAAATTAAAGGGACCTGGTCAATGATATAAGAGATAAATTAAAAAAAAACGTTTAACTTCCTTTTAATTCTGACACAATTGATAGGTTCTATTGCTATTGTCCCTTATGATCCATTGATCTGCTTGAACGATATAAAAGTTCATGATAAACTATGTTATACCGATATACATGAACTGGTTAAAACTTTACATCGCATTAAAAACAAATATACAGCAGGTTATCTACTACTCAACGCCCCAGAAACATTGGTTACCCTCATTAACACGCCTAAACACGCATAAACGCCTTCGAAAATAGACACCAGGTGGATTCTATTTACACAGATTTTTCAAAGGCATTTGACCGACTAAACCAAAATTTGTTGTTGCATAAACTAAACGCTTTAGGTATTCAAGAAAACATTCTGAAATGAATTGAAAATTATCTAGCCTGCAGAGTACAATTTGTAAAATATAGTAACTCAGTATCTTCTTCAATCACAGTTTCATCAGGTGTACCACAGGGTTCTCAATTAGGGCCATTGCTTTTCAACTTATTTGTCAATGACTTGAAAGATGTTATTCTTTATAGTGAATTTCTTTTGTTTGCTGATGGCCTGAAGATGTTTAAAGTTATTCATGACTCAACTGATACAAATTATTATAGTACGATTTATCTAACTCTGTTCACTGGTGTGATATAAATCTACTGCAATTAAATATAGACAAATGTCAAAAATTTACTTTTTTCCGAAACAAAAATCCCATTAACTGGCCATTCAAAATCAATCAATCAGAACTGAAAACAACAAACACAATCAGAGATTTAGGAATCACTCTCGACCCAAAAATATCATTTATACACCATATTCTTCATTGCAAATATTACTTCTAAAGCGTTAAAAATGTTAGGTTCCATTCTAAGATCTGCAAATGAATTATCTCTCACATCAATAAAAATCATATATTTTTCAATTGTTAGATCAATAATCGAATACAATTCCACAATTTGGTGCCCTTCATATCATGTGGTTATTGATATGCTTGAAAGTGTTCAAAATAAATTTTTAATGTACTCTGCATATAAACTGGGATATCATCATATTGGTGAATATGACTATAAAATTATATTGGACATTCTTAACTTGAATACTCTGGCTCATAGAAGATTAGAA
>WOGO01006125.1:0-11963 GCA_015342085.1 Leptinotarsa defecta
TAAAGAACATCGAACTAGAAAGTTCAAAAAAAAATTAAATAAGCTCAAAACAATAACGAACGAAAAATACTAGTATTATTGTGAAAAAAGCGACGGGCGCTTGATATACAAAAATTATGACGCAAAGCGCCCACGCTTTTTTCACAATAATACTAGTATTTTTCGTTCATTATTGTTTTAAGCTAATTAAAAAAAAATATATTTTTAACTTTTTAGTTCGGTGTTCTTTAAAAGCGTGTTTTTCAGTTTTTTAAACTATATTTATTTATAATTTTATAGTTTCGTATGCTATAAAAGCATGTTTTTTTAGTATTTTGAAACTATTCCTTTTTAAATTAATGTCAATAATTATGCCCAAATACTTGACCTCGTTTATTTCTTCGATTTCCTCCCTCATACCTGGAACTTTAATATTAGAGAAATTAGGTCTGTTGATGTTATAGAGAAAGCAAGATAGTGGGTTTTACTAGCGTTCAATGAAAGACAATACATACTCAACCATTTACGAATCTTTTTCATGCATGACTGGACAGGAATCACACGTTAAAAGGTAAGACCTCGTCAACCCTTAGCTCGCACAAGTTTCGACTTCAGAGGGTTGTCTTTCGTAGGGTTGCGACCGCTGATTAATGGAAAAAATAGATTTCTAACCAGACCATTTACTTTCGTTGAAAATAACAACCGTATCATCAGCATGTGATATAATTCTTGCATTTACTTTCAGAGTAGACAATTTATGTAGGCTTGTAAAATTATTGGACCAAGAACAGTTTTTTGGGGAACCACTATTCTTATGGTCATAGTTTCACTTAATGTATTGTTAATTTCAACACATTGTTACAAATACCTGACCTCGTTTACTTCTTTGATTTCCTCCCTCATACCTCGAACTTTAATATTAAAAAAATTAGGTCTGTTTCCTGATGTTATAGAGAAAGCGAGATAGTTGGTTTTACTAGCGTTTAATGAAAGACAATACATACTCAACCATTTATGAATCTTTTCCATGCATGACTGGACAGGAATCACACGTTAAAATGTAGGACCTCGTCAATCCTTAGCTAGCAAAAGTTTCGACTTCTGAGGGTTGTCGTTCGTAGGGTTGCAACCGCTGGTTAACGGAAAAAACAGATTTTTAAACAGACCATTTACTTTCGTTGAAAATAACAACCATATCATCAGCATAATAATATAATTCTTGCTTTTACTTTCAGAGTGGAGAATTTATGTGACCAGACCAGAGCAAGATAGTAGGATATACTAGCGTTTAATGAAAGACAATACATACTCAACTATTTATGAACCTTTTCCATGTATAACTGGACAGGAATCACACGTTAAAATGTAAGACCTCGTCAATCCTTAGCTCGCAAAAGTATCGACTTCTGAGGGTTGTCGTTCGTAGGGGTGCGACCACTGGTTAATGGAAAAAATAGATTTTTAACCAGACCATTTACTTTCGTTGAAAATAATAACCGTATCATCAGCTTATGATATAATTCTTGCTTTTACTTTCAGAGTAGAGAATTTATGTAGGGTTGAAAAAGTATTGGACCAAGAACGGCTCCTTGGGGAACTTCCGTTCTTATGGTCATAATTTCACTTAATGTATCGTTAATTTCAATACTTGATCAGTCAATGAAGAGTTTGTTATAACTTTTACAGTTCCTGGTAGAATTGAATTTTAACAATACATAAAAATTGTTATTGGAAAATAGGGAATTTTATGAGAAATAAAATAATTAATGACTCGTTTTATCAAACTATTAGCAGTTCGAAAGACGTGGAAAAAATCTTCGTCAGCCTTTGACTTCAAAGCTTCCCCCAGATTTTGTTCCTTTCACCTTTCAAGATATTTTCCAGCAGTCCTGATTCAATAATATAACACTATTAAATGAAACAATTTAAGTTTTCGAAAAATTTTTATGGAAACAGTACAAACATTAAAAATTATATAAATAAAAATATTATAAGGGTATTGTAAATAATTCAAATTTAGTTAAAAATTCTTTTGAATGCATCGTAAGTATTCAAAAGTTCTTCTTGTTATATTCAACTCGGTGCACATCTCATTCAAGTTTTCAAAGTTCATCAGACTCAAACCCGCTAAACCCAAGTATGTGTGCATTGGATCCGGCACAACATTTATCCATTTAGAAAACCCTCCATATTTATCTTGCGTCATCAGTATAAACTGATGATTATTGTCATTCTTTATGAATTCATAAGATTCTAAAATTTTCAAAGCTCCCCCAGTCCAGAAGGCATAGCATGTATCTATTGGTTTGTTGGGTCTCCCATTAAATCCTCCATCGAAACGAAAGAGCAGCCATCTACGTAAAGCAGAGACCTGTGGCTTTGTCAATCTATCCAAATTGTTGCTCAATGCTAAGGCAGCTATCGCACAAAACGTTGAACCACAATGTGATTCCAATTCAGGTCCTTGGCCAATACCTCCATCGTAGGACTGAAAAAATATATACAAAATACAGTTAACTGAACATAGATTTATTAGTTTCAGATATGCTTATCATTATAAGACATTGGAACCAAAAAGTACCACCAAAAAATAATGTGAATGTTCAAATTTGACGGACAAGTACATTCAATCAGCAATTTTTTATTTTTTTTTATGTTGGTAGACTTGTCTCGAACATATGTTCACACTTTCAGGTGTTTAGTATGTTTTGTTTGTTAGTGAGAGGCATGAAAGTTAGAAGTGTTCGGCGGTTTTCTATTGAAAAAAAATTGGTTGTACGGTCAATAAGAAGTATTAGTTGTGATGCACTGTTTGGAACCTTTGGTGTAGTAATGAATATTACTGGAATTTTTTCCCAACACCAAAACGTTATTTTTATCACCAGTTTGATCTTCCGCTCGAAGATGATCACTTGGTGATCAAAACTCTTTTAATATTCAAGGAGTACAAGCTTGAAGTGATGCCCCACTTGCGATAAGCAATAAAAAGAAAATGTTGGATTTTGTGGAAAAACTATTCATAGCTTTTACATCACGATAATGCACCTGCTCACTCATCATTGCTTGTTTGTAATTTTTGGCCAAAAACAACTCCATAATCATGTCTCATCCACCTCATTCACCAGATTTACCCCCTGCGATTTTTTTCTGTTTCAAGATTAGAGAAACCCATAAAAGGATGGCGTTTTGCAATGATTGAGGAGATAAATACGTAGATATCGGTAAACTAGTATTATCTTCATAAAAACTCACTATGCTTTTTAATATAAATTGAACCATCAACTCTACATTTACGCCTGACCAATCGTTTAAAATATAGGAAATACAGGCAGCGCAAAAAACAAATCGCATGTCACTCTCTACACCAAGTTTGGCTCCTTTAAATGATCCATCGGATAATTGTAATGTTTTCAAACCTGAAATCGATAATTACGAATTAATAACAGAGTAACTATTTTTTTTAAATAATACTTACTATTTAATATGGCACTCCGATTAACTCGTTTCAAATCATCACCTAAGATTAGCAAAGTTGCTAAACAACAATAGGTATTAGCAATATGGGAATACTTATAAATACTATTTTTTTCTTTATTTTCCTCCGTGTTCAGAGTTGTTGATCCCTGGAAGCCACTCACTAAGTCTGTAACAATCTATTTTAATAGGGGGTTTGTCTATTGGAACGAGTTGGTTAACCTTCTTCATTAACAACTTGTAATGAATATATCCAAGAAATGATGGATTCACGTTGTTCCATTGGTAGTTCATTCAATTTACCCAAAACATCTAATCCTGATATAGCAAAATATAAGAGTAATGATCTGAAAGCGTAAGATCATTTTTCCCAAATGAATTTTTGAATGAACCAAAACTCACCTGTTTGTGTCCATATTATTCAGTGCCGATGGTAGCTTACCATTCAAAATGAAAAACAAATATTTTTTATGTAAGTCAGCTGAAAATGAGTGCATTGTCGTTTTCATATTTTAAATCATCTAATATAAAATTCAAAATTGAATATTTCCATAAATCCAAAATTATTTCCATTCATTAACCTTAATAATACATTCTTCTTCTTATTTAGCTTTTTGGTTTAAAGTTTAAATTCTAGATACAGAGTAAAGAAATTAACATAGATATAATTGAATTTTGGGGTCGCAGTCAGGTTTTATCAAACTTTCGGTAGTGCTACTACAACTGAAATACACTAGATGACACGAATATTAGTGGCGTTTTTTCCCAACACCAAACCGTTATTTTAAAACCTCGACACGTGTTTCGATCACCAAGTGATCATCTTCAAGATTACAGTGTAATTTTCCTCTTGAAGATGATCACTTGGTGATCGAAACACGCGTCGAGGTGTTGATGTTGAAAAAATATCCAGTAATATTAATTACTACACCAAAGGTTCCAAACAGTGCATCACAAACCGTTAATTTGTAACACAAACTGATCCAGTCATTAACGTGAGATTGAAAAAGAAAAAAGTAGATATCTTTACGAAAATTAAAAATTCTTTTGTGACTGTGACAGTGACAATAATTTCAAGAAAGAAATGATTTATTGTATGTGGACTCGAATTTTCTTCTTGATATTAAAGATTGAAAGTATAAATTCAGATAAGATGATTTAAATCATATGGTTAATTGATGAATCTATCGTCATTATTGATATGTATTATTTCCATAATTCTGTACAAAGGACAGTGAATTGTCAAAATCCATTTCATAGTCATAATCATTAGGTAACATATTCTGAAACTGCACATCTGTCAATGTTCCTTCTGCAATCACTTTTATGAGAAACGACGCGAGATAAACTAAACTATGACAGTTGTTCAGAAAAGTAAATGTCAAACAGTGACTGAAAATAAATACTTGATGTACAATATAAGGCGACATTATCAATTATCAACAAAAAATGTTGACAGTTTGATGAAATCAATCGTTTGAAATTCAATTTATGAAGGGACAGTCAGATTAAATTCCGATCACATCAGTGAGTTGATTTTTTTGAAAAACGAAATACGAGTATACCACAGAATTATCAAATTACAGATTTTAAACAGAGCAGATATTTCATGGAACACAACATAAGACCTTCTTTCACTATTGTATGACAAGATATTGTTGGTACCTACCCAAAACAGTTCAAACCTCAAAACATAAAAATTGAAAAACAAAGTTGATGCTATTGCTTGCCTTCATTTCAAGAAGAGAAAAATGGCAACTCTAGATGAAACAATAATTCTCAAAGGAAAGCAGGCAAAACCGAACTGGTTCTCATTACTTCTATATCATTTACTTCGTTATACATTTTTTCAATCCGATTATTGTAAGTAGTCTTGAATTGAGACAGGTTGGAGCCTGGCTCCCTTACCCTTTGGACTGATATGATGAATTCAACAACCAACCGTCATTAATATATGAGTTTTCAACCATAGAACATATTATTTTTTCATGCAGAAATCACTTTCAACTGAAACGACAGAGTACTCGAAATAATGTAGTAGAAGGAGGCAGGTATATATACAACCTCAGTTTTCAGCTCGTACATAAGATATTATGAAACATACGAATTGACATTGCATCACACTTCTTCGACAGTCCGCTCCATCACCTATCACCTGTCGTTTGAACACAGCAGTAATTTCATTCATAAAAGATGTATACTAACTGCGACCACACATTCTTCACAAAATTCGTATCCAATGAACGTTTGTGGAAATGTGAATGTTCGATTTCTACAATCACGATTCGTGATTGTGACAGCTGTCAGTCGTGCGTGGGATGCACAGTCGGATGGCAACACTACCCAATGCCAACCAATGACATTTTTTATATTCTGTGACAAGGGTATCTGACAACTGACATTATGTTGTGAACACGTCAAAAATATCAACATTTATGATTTCCAATCATTAACCATTTTTGAATTCAAATTAAGGGAACTTTCCAATCGAATTCATAAAATATAGTTAAAATGGGAGATTTTCTAAACTCCAACCAATCTGAATTTTATTGGAGCCAACAAAATCCTACTCCAACAACCAGTCAAACTTACTATGAGCAAGATTATAGTCAATTTGGAAATCAACAATTGGGTAAAAAAAAATGATTAGTGTTTGAAAATAGACAATTTTCATGAGTTGTATTTCAGAGTTCAATACAAATAACGAATATGGCGACCAAAATTTTGCAAATTATCCAACTCAAATGTTGCTACCAGAACAATTTGACCAGACCGTGAAAGGAACTGATGAATTCGATGAACCGCCTCTATTGGAAGAATTGGAGATTTATCCTGATCGTATTGTAGAGAAAGTGTTAGCTGTCTTGAACCCTTTGAGGGGTCACAGCTTGGCTGATGATGCTGAATATTTAACTAAAGAATCTGACCTGGCCGGCCCAATATTTTTTTGTATTCTTCTTGCTCTCAGTTTGTCTTTAGCCGGGAAAAATAGTCATTTCGGTTACATTTATGGATTTTCAATGATATCTAGTATTCTGATGTACTGTTTACTCACTCTGATGGCACCATCAAATGGAACTTTTACTCTCAGCACAGTAGGTAGCATACTAGGATACTGTTTGATTCCTATTATAGGATTATCACTGTTGGGCGTGTTTTATAAATTAAGTGGACCTATTGGATTGTTCTTAGCTATTGTTGTTGTAATTTGGTCGAGTATATCAGCATCAAGATTATTCATTGCAGTTTCTGGAGATAAACAACAGCAACCTTTGATAGCTTATCCTTGTATGCTCGTTTATGGAGTTTTCACTTTATTGGTTGTATTTTAAATATATAATTGAACTAATATACGGAAACAGTTTTATTGAAAGTAATACAAATTATGAAATAACAACAAAAAATTATTATTATATGGAATATAATATTTGAACGAATGAAATTAATTATTTGAACCTTGAGAATGAATTTGAGTGCTTTACATGTAGATGTTGCTAACTTGAATATTATTGGAGTTTTTTCCCAACACCAAACCGTTATTTTAAAACCTCTACACGTGTTTCGACCATCAATTGATTATCTTCAAGAGGACGATCTTGACACATGATTTCGTTCATCAAGTGATCATCTTCAAGTGGAAGATCTTTCTCTTGAAGATGATCACTTATAGATCGAAACACGTGTCGAGGTGTTGAAATAACGGTTTGGTGTTAGGAAAAACGCCAGTAATATTTATTACTACACCAAAAGGTTCCAAACAGTGCATCACAAGATGCAAAATGTGTTGAGACAGCAAGAGTGTTTTCAATAGATTTATTTCATAGAGGTTTCACATGCCACTTATTACATTATTTATGATTTCTCTCTTACAGGTACCTTTTTTTAAATTCTCATCTTGTGTATGTGTGTGTGTTCATGAAACACATAAACACAAGAGTTTCCGTTGAAGGCAGTGTTATGACAAAATAATTTTTGGAAAAAAAGGTTTTGGCTTTCTACTTCTCCATCTTTATACAAACAGTGTGAGAATCTTCCCCAAAGAAAGGAAAAAAGTCTAGTGATCCAAACGACTTATTTGTAGAAAGTTTTGTTAGGATCAAATCATTAGACGTGGTCTTGAATATTTTTTTCGCTAACTTGTCTGAGAATTTTTATATTTGGTTATAGTTTCAACTTGGAAAAACTCCTTTTCGAAGATTAATTTTATTATTTCTTCTTATAACATTAAAAGACGCCAACAGTTTGTGGTAGGAATGTTTTACGAAATTCATTGTTACAGAGATCTGAATAATAATTCAATATAATTCGAAACGTTGGCCGAAAACAAGTTCTTTCGAAGATAATTCAAACCAGTTATCCAACAAATCATTCTAAAAAAATGTCTGTTGCTAGTTCAAGGATGTTAAAAGTCTGCAGAAATTTTCATTTTAATTGATAATACAGCTGATTATGAGGATATAAAGGTTTCTGTCAACCAGAAGTAGAGGTAGAGTTAATGAGGTAGTCGGATAGTCAATGTGCAAGATTCCCACCTTTATACCCGCGACAACCTTCCCATATGAGGGTTTTTGCACGTCAGCTACACCTGACGATGCCTTAGATCCAACCGTGCAGGGCTTTTTCACCTCTGGTCTAGGTGAATCATCACTTGAGCGCAAACGTTTGCTAACCTGCTCATGGGGGGTTTGTTCCTGCACCTGAATGAGACAGATTCTGCGTACGCCGCTCGAGAATTTGGTGCAAGACGGTTTTATAAAGTACCCCGCTCTTGAGAAGATGACTCAGTCGTTTCTGCACCCCCAAACCTATTTTTAGGTTCAGTTATTGGATCAGGAATTTGAGAGTTGAGAAGCTCTCGCCCCTGAACTAAATTCACATGGAGGTCAGTTGGAGTCGTAAACTCGACATCCATCTCCTCTGTAGACTCGCTTCTGATATAAATTTACAGGGAGGTCAGTTGGAGTCCTAAGCTCGACATCCATCACCTCTACAGACTCAGCATTAGAAATGATTTTTGAGTTTACTCTCTCCATACGGCATGGCAGAGCCCCGCATTACCGTGACAAGGCGATGCTATGACGAGAGTGCGCCTGGTATCTCGAAGGTTCTGTAGAGACAGCTGATAGGCTCAGTGTATTTCATCCTCTCGGCTCGACACACCTTATGTAAGGAACCACTATCGACATGGGTAAAAAAAAAGCGGTACCCGAAAAAAAAACGCGGGGCCCAAGAGTTTGGATGGGAATTAGTCAGTCAACTCGAGCGAGCTAGGCGAGAGCATTGTTATTCATTAAGATGTTTATATCCAGATCAGAAAAGGGATGATAGTTTATTCGTCAAGTTCAATTATGAATTGATGCATCTTTGGTAAAATATATTTATACGATTATTATATCTGCTTTTCTTATACTTAGGATCAAGCCATCGTTGCGATGCCATTCAGTTAGTGAACAACAGAACCACAAGTGATTCTGTCATTCTCGTATCCAGCGGGGCTACGTGGAAGCAGGTATCCGATGGCCGGTTTGCTCAATCCCCACATCCCAAGCCAATACACTCGCCAGAAACAGCATGCACAGTGGTTCCGGCAGTGAAGAATGAACAAGGACATCCAACCCGCCTACCATGGCATATATAGAATCGCTTGGCTACCGACCGACCAATAAAATACATTGATGTTGCAACAACAAAAACAAACAAGGTCATTGAGAATTATTATTAATTAGAAAAATAAAAAAGATATGAAAACTTCAATTTGAAACATTGAACTCTTTCATAAAAAATTATGAGATTAATGCATTTACAAAATTATTATTTCATGAATATAATATCATAGAGAAGATTCATCTTGAGAAATTAATTTTGGTCAGTGATTCTAAGAAATGACTTTGTATAGGTTTATCACAGGAAATCAGATTAGAGTGAATTTGACTCAAATGATTCATATGTATTTTTTTATTCAAATGAATAAAAAATGAAATATGTACCATTTCTAAAAAGAGTCTTTCAGTAGTGTTCAGTAGAAGTTCGACCTATGTATTATTTATCACAACTCAGGTGAGGTATACTATTCATAATAATACACTTTTTTCACAATTGAAATGCAAAACACCTTTGACAAATTATTCTAACATGGTTTATAGTATACCCTGCTAGAGTTGTGATGAAGAATACCTACATAAGGCAATCTTCTATGTAATTGAAAGATCGCATAGAAAAATATGCAATTATAAAAATCGAATGAAAAACTATCATACAAACATTCATCCAATGAAGGATATAGAAAAATATTTAATTGAAAACGACTTCCGATGTTATTGCAAATGCTTAATCGGGTTCCACAATAAGGTTAAATATATTTTTTGTTTTTATTTAATAGAACTCCAATATAAATCCATCTGTGATGAAAAATGGATATTCGTATTATATTCAAGTTTATGTCTTATGTCTCAAAATAACTTCGTTATTTTGAGACAGCGCATTCAAGTATTTGGAAAAATATAGTAAGCACCGCTCTGAGGAGCAACAAACTGGGAAAGGTTCTTAGACTCGTATATGAACAATTTATCTTCATGATGGTACTGCGTCGATTACATCAACAACTCTCTCAAAGTCAGTATAACCATCTAATATTACTTATGATTTATTCTTCCTCTTTGAAGATGATCATTAGGTGATCGAAACACTTGTCGAGGTGTTAAAAATAACGATTTAATGTTGGTAAAAAACTCCAGTAATATTCATGTAATATTACTGTTTAATCTTCAAATTGTTATTTCATAATAAATCTCAAAGATACTGACACTGAAATATGGAAAACTAAACAAAATTTGGTGACTTCTCACATGTAGCTAGTGGAAAATACCAAACGAACGAGACTATTACTGGCTGACACATTTTTCATTTCGGATTAATAAACTTCAATCTTCATACCCCTATGCGCCATAATCGAGAAAAAATATCAACATTTTAGTCACAACAACAACTTAAATATATTATCAGGGATTTTGAACAAGTATCAGGTAATTCCGTCAATGTAATTTATCAATCGTAACTCTGCAAATGTTTTTAGATAATAAAATACAATATTGATAGGAATCAAGTGTCAGGTTTCAGCACCTAATATCAATATAATTTCAGAATACGTTGCCACATGAATCATACTTGAGTCTTCTTATAATAATTAACAAAAATTTCAAAAATTTTTGGTGTTCCAATTGAAAGTAAGAAATAAATGTCGAATGTACATTCCTTTTTTTGAAGTTTCAACTCGAAAAATATTGTTAGAAAGCATAGCTACAGAATAAAAAAAAATAAAAAAAGCCAAACAAGAATGCATAATGAAAAATATCGGCTTCGCCCCATTTGTACAGAGTAGACCAAATTGGACGCTTCCAACTCCTGTTTTCAAACTATAATAGATAGATCAAAACTGATGGCTGAATATGGGGGTCAAGTTTAATGAAAAACTGAATAGTTAACACCACATTTCGATATCTATCATCGTTTCTGAATTACAGCATATATTTTGAAAATGTGCATTTGCGAAAAGTTGTTGTAGCTTTTTTTTCTGTCAGAAATTTCTTGTTTCTATGAAAACACTACCGAAGCACTTTTTTACGTAGAATTCAGTGGAATAAAAAACTCATTTCTTCTAATGAAATATCAACAGTTATTGATGGAAAACTATTTTTTGAATGACACATCCTGTATATTCCCGCATATTTCAATAGTGCCTAAAACGAGCAAATGAGAGTCATCATTGAAATACAGAGCTTCCAGGTTTTTTCATGAAGACTTTGAAATGCACACGTTGATCAAGTAGGCTTTGGACGATGTGGCGATAAAACAGAATGCAGATCTTTACTGGTATCTGTCAAATTTTGATTTAGGCATGTGTTTTCGAACACATTTGCTGCAGAAGCAGCAAGCGATTTGTATCGCGAGAGGTACCCAGAGAAACATTTTGGAGATTATTTCGCAAGATTGCAACATAACCTAATTGATGGTGGTCAATTTGAAAAGAGAAGGCCAAAATTATATGAATCAAATAGAGATAAGGAGTTGGAAGAAATAGTCGTTTTAGGAGCTGTTGAAAATAATCCCAAAACGTTTACGCGAAATTTAAAAATATCAACAGGCGACCCAAGTACTATCATTAGGAGGATTTAAAAAAACTCAAATTCAAGCCATACAGGAACAGAAGAGTTCAACAACTCGGATCAGGAGATTTTGAACGCCGCATGGCTTTTTGCCAGTGGTTCCTGAAAAGTTGTAACCAAGTGCGTGATTTTTCGTTAAATTGTATAGATAGACGAAGCTTATGAATGAATGAATGAATGAATGAATGAATGAATGAATGAAAGTTTATTGACTACCTTACATTACATAATGTTTGTAGTAAGTCCAAATAATATCTAAAAAGAGTACAACACATAGAGAAACAAAATAAGATAAAATAAAATTTTAAAATATAGTACACTACTACTAGCTATTGTAAAGTGTCGCAG
>WOGO01006126.1:748-11960 GCA_015342085.1 Leptinotarsa defecta
TGTTCAATAAGAATTTTTTGGTTGTGGAAGACGCAACTTCCAAGTGGATTGAGTGTGTGGAAGTTCATAATATTACCACTTCCACAACTATAAAAATTTTTAGAGAAATGTTTTCCAGGTTTGGGTTACCCTTGCATCTTTGTACTATGCACAGATAATGGAAAAACTCTCACATCGGAAGAGTTTCTAAATTTTTTGCGAGCCAGCGGAATCAATCATTCCACCGGAGTTCCCTACCATCCAGCCACGAACGGTTTGGGGGAGAGTGGGGTGAAAATAATGAAAAATGCCATTCTCAAGGGTAAAAATGATGATAAAAATGCTGATATACATTTGATTTTGAACCGATTTCTTTTTCAATACCGTAATACACCTCATACTACTACGGGAGAAACATTGTCAAAATTATTATTGGGCCGCACATTACGTTCAAAATTGGATTGGATAATCCCCTTAGTAAAAGGTACAGTGAGGAAAAACAAAAAAGGCATACATTTTTCGAGGAAAACGATAAGGTATGGGTGAGAGATTTTCGACCAAGTACCCCTCCTTGGTGCTCCAGTATTATAAAGCAAGTTCTTGGTTCCTGAACATATGTGATTCAAGCAGATTGTGGAATGACATGGAAAAGGCACAAAAATCAAATCAAAGCAAATTATATGACGAATAACGAACTTGTGTCAGTTTCAATCACTCCTCGATCCCAAATAAATGAAACGAATGATGTAAATAGGGCGGAACAAAATACTAATTCAGGCACATGTAGTGAATTTGTAAATAATGGAAATGTAAATAGTGACATTATGATGAGTGATAATTTAGATAGTGGAACTTGTAATAATGAAAATAGTGAAATGACTAATAGAAACACATTTTCACCAAAAACTTTAAGGCATCGTAGTCAAATAAAAAAAACCAGTCAGATTTGGCAACGATTTTTGATTTTTTTTCATTGGTGAGAAATAATTTTTGTAAATATCTCTAAAATTTAGGGAAAAGGTGTTATACATTGGCATATTTGTTGAGTACCACTCTGATTGGCTACTTGACCGTAAATATAAAAAACTATTGTTTTTATGGAGTAGCTCGACTTCGAGCCAATATGTGATTTCAGGCACAGTTTAGAAAATAAAATCATTTGAAATAAGAGATATAATCTTTATTACCAGCAAACAGAACAATTTCAATTGTCATTGATTCCATCACTGAATTATTACTCGATAAAGAGTTTATTAGCAAAATGAAGAAAAATATAACCGATACGATAGAACAAAAACTAAGAGACATCGAAACGAAGGTAAAAAATCAAGCTGATAAAATCTGGGTACAGGAGCAAAAAGTTATCAACAAGAAGCAGATAATAATTATCAACGCGCCAAATCTAACAATATTTGCATATACGGGGTGTCTGAGGAGAATAATGAACAATTATTGAATAATGTTTTGCAGCTCGTAAGATCGAAAGCCAATTTAACATGGAACTCGATAGATATATTCGATGTATATAGAATCGAAAAGAAACATGAAAATCAAAATAAACCAAGACCTATAATAATGAAACTATCTAAACGAGAACTGAAAATCGACATCATCAAATGTACTTATGATGCACTGTTTGGAACCTTTGGTGTAGTAATGAATATTACTGGAGTTTTTTCCCAACACCAAATCGTTATTTTCGGTGATTGAAACACGTGTCGAGGTGTTAAAAATAACGATTGGGTGTGATTCGGTGGTGATACAAAGGATTAGTATTCTCCCGAATACTAATTATTTGTTTATTCAACAATTATTGCTTATTGTCAATTAACCTGGCTTCACTGTCGAATAAATTTTTTGTTACCAATTTTCATTGTGCAGTTTTGTTTTCAATGATTTTAATTATCCAATTACTTTGTTAAGTAATTATTGTCATATCAACTTTGAACAAAGACCAATTCATGTTCCTATTTTCACGCCTACTTCGGAGAAATACTGAATATTTCTTATTTTCACCCAACATTTTTTTTCCTTATTTTCATTTTTTAAATTTTTTTATTTAAAATAATTTTGTAGCATAACTATAAGTAATATATTGGACTTTCTATATAACATTGAGGATTTTGAAGAATACATATATCAATTATTTGGAAGAATCCAATATAGCAATCGAATTTAAGTACAGCCTTTTAAGAGAACTGCATAGTTCCTAACGCATATGGGAGTAGTTGAAATGAAATCTTTGCTCGTTCGTATATGGTGGTTCTCCATTATTTTTCAGATTGAAAGTTTACCAAACAGATGTCAACCATGTTCAATATTCGCAAGTAATCCACCTAAAACGAGATTAAGAGTTTAAAAATGGCCAGAAAAATTGAATCAGGCTTCATGCCGATTTGTTCTTCAATTGATATTCAGCTATGTCTGTTTTCACATTAAAAAATGGCAGTTATTAACATAGGATATGAATTTTTAACGTAATTTGTTTATTAAATTGTTTTAAACAAATAGAAAAAATTCAATATTTTTGAAAAACATTTTTTTGCTATTTTTTTGTCTAGATATAATTATGATTATCAGAAAAAAAATTTCCTTAACTTTAATTTTTAATTGTTTAAAATCGATTTTTTTATATTTTTATTTTTCAAATAATCAGTTGAGAAATAATTTTGCTTTCGAAAATCATAATTCACACTTTCAAATAGTTTGTCAAGAAAAATTTTTTTATCTATTATTTAATTGTTTATTAGTTTAACAATTTGTTATAAACAAATATTAACCAACGTTATATTCATCTCTGAAGCAGAAAGAAATTATAAAAGCAGCTATATATATGAAGAAGTGCCATATATTTTTTTTATTTATTATGATAGATATTAGAAAGTATTACAATAAAAAAAAATTATGGAACTTTTTTATATATAGCTGTTTTTATAAATTTTTTCTGCTTCAGAAAAAAATATAACGTTGGTCAATATTTGTTAATAACAAATTGTTAAACTAATAAACAATTAAATAATAAATGAAAAAATATTTTTTTGACAAACTATTTAAAAGTGTGAATTATGATTTTTGAAAGCAAAATTATTTCTTAACTGATTATTTAAACAATAGAAATATAAAAAAAATCAATTTTAAACAATTAAAAATTAAAATGAGCTAAATATCAATTGAAAGAAAAATTTTTATGAGAAATTTTTAGATATTTCATTTCGCAGTAGTTATAAAAAATCATAATTAACAAATTAATAAATTTTTATGAACTTTTATCACAGGATCGTATGAAGTATTATTATCAAAAGGGCTCCATCAAGTTTAAAATTCATAGGCCAATTATTTATACCTTTTATTCCATTATTTATGCCAACGGAGATTAGGAAAAATTTGTTAGTTAACAATTGAATAACTTTTTGAAAAATGGTACTTTTTTTTCTACGGGACTCGATTCATTCAGATGTTAGGAAGATACTAGATTTTTTCAAATTTTCAAAATGACATTTTATGTCATAAAAAAATTATTTCTTTTGATAAACTCTCTTTAGCGGCAGCGCGCGCATGCCGTAACAGCCGCGCTGTGAAATTAAAATTATAAATAATGGAGATAGAGTTTTGGGAGTCGGTACTTTTTTATCGGAAATTTCCTCCTCTCTAACGAGCTTTTTTCAAAATTGCTTAAATAATAATATTTTTTGACTTACCTATTAACTAAAAACTGAATACCATTTTTTTTATTTTATTTTGTTAAAATAACAATTGCAATTTTTCACCTGCACCAAAATCCTTCAAAAACATTTTTCTAGAGGGGTTTTCGAATTGAATGAGGACCTTTATCTCTATTTTTCATGTTTTTGAACTTTTTGATTAGACTACTGCTTCGATTGGTTTAGAAGAATGTGTGGTAAAAATTTAAAAAAGAGTAATCATGACAATGAGGCATGAGGATTCAAACTTGAATAGGTATACATTTAATCATGAAACCGGTTTTAATTTCATTATAGAAATACACCTCATATCTTTAGAGGACTTTACAGGACACTTCAATCATTTTATTGGGTAGCAACCTACGTACAAAATTTGATCTGTTATTACCGTCACCTAAAACTATGTTGGCAACAAAAGTACCACCCTGAAAAAAAATTAGTGTATTTTCAGGTAAATGATAAGGTTTGGATCCGAGGTTACAGGATATCCAAGATAAAATGATTCGCGGGAAGTATAAAACAAATTTTTGGCTAAAGAACTTACGTAATAAAATCAGATAATGGAATGGAATGGAAACGTCATATTGACCAGATTAAACCGAACTATTCAAAGGATAGCGATTGTATTTTAGTCGTTCCACGATCTTGTTCAATAAGTGAGGTGAATGAGAAAAATGAAATGTCAACGGAAAATTTAGTTGATCTTGAGACAAGTCTGTGTAACCCACCAGAAAATATATCGAATGATGATGCCAGTATTTTGAAACATCGTAGTTATATTAAACCGCCAGATCGTTGTTTAGCTTACATATACTGTTTTAGGTTATATAAAATTTTACTCGGCTATAAATTAATGTTTTGGATGACTTGGATGAACAATTTCTTATATCAAACAGAACACTTATATGAATGTCATACATTTTTTTCTGTCATCGCTTCAAAAAGATTTGATGCACATTTTCGATGCCAGTCTTGGACTATTACTGAAACAGCGATGGAAGGTTATTGGGTGGGCAAACTCTTAGGACTTTAGGCAGTATAAGTTTTTACTTCTGAGTCATTTTGCAGTCATTTTGCAATTTGACTCAAATCGTTCTAAGAGTTCAACTTAGTGAATAAACTGGTGTCCTCCGCGTATGTTATTACTTTACCAGAGCAGCCAAGTTCTAATGTATCTATTGTTCCCATATTAGTTCAGCCCTTTTGATAATACTCGTTGAGATTAACAAACCAGATTCTGTAGAAATTCTGGATATTTTTAACCTTTTGAAAAGAAACTATAATTTTTCTAACTTTTAATAAAAATTTCTCTAACCAAGCATTTACAGTAAAATAGCGATGCAGTTTTTTGTTATCTTCTTGAGAGCAATCAAGAATGTCCTCTAGGTTTTTTTCGATATTTGCAGTTTTCACTTGTAACATGCCTCCCGATGCCGAAATAATTCTCGAACCATTACAGTAATGAAAAATTTAATAAAATATTTCTTAGTACTTTTGAAGATGAATTAAATTGGTTCATTAGACAATTTCGGTATTTCCAGTAGCTCCAGAGTTATAAATCAGATTATACTTTTAATAAATTCAATAATGTTATTTTTACTATTTTAGTTTCAGAAAAATTATGATTGTTTTCTACACTTTGTTGAAAGGAGCCAATAAGGTACTACCAAATTGTATGTCACCTGAAGTTTTGAAAAAAAAAGATTTTTTTGAAACTATTTCATTAGATTTAGATTGTTGGTATACATAGTGAAGCTCAAACATTTCTCACCAACCCATCAACTTGTAAAAATATTTCATTGGAAAATTATTAAACGTATTAAAAATAAATTTGGTTTTGGAAATTATTTTATCTATACCAGCCGCGGAGGAAAAAGGCGCGTAATAAAGTTACATTTTCATCACTGTTTCTCCGTACTGGTATATATTTTTGCAGGCTGAAATTTTGCATGTGGGTTTCTTTCAAAAGTCTTCAATATTTGTTATGCTATTTGATTATATTATTTCTATAACAGTATTTTTGCCATCGATACACTAATGACCCCTTTTAAAATATGTTGTAATTTATTGACGGGTTGTTTTGATCCGGTTGATATGAAATACTGTATCAGATGCTCACTTTGTGGACGTTCTGTAGTAAATATACCTACGTACGTGAAGGTTAATTGAAACTTGAAATTGTCTTATGAAATATTCTCAGAATGAGCGAAAAATGAGGTTATATATGAATGAGATATATATCTTTATCATATTATTGGAAAACTATGTCATGCTGATTATATCTTTTCTTTTCGCAACCTTTATACATGATAACCTGAAAAGTTTTGATTGTTGCGTATTGCTTATCTGCGATATTCGAAATTTATGAAATTGTTAATTTCCTGTCGAATATAATTGTTGTCTCATTATTTTTCATCGTACGTTTTATAAAAACAATTCTAGTGCTGATAAAAAATAAATTAAAGTCCAAAAATCTTTTTCAGAAACAAACTTCATTTACATGCTCTTCAAAGAAGAAATAAGTTTTAAATCAATTCGAATCCATCAATGTATTACAATACACGATTCACATGCTTGTCACGGCATTTACCTATTTTATGAAAAAACATAATTTTTTCTCAGAATTACTTACCTATGTCAAGATCAAGTTACATATTGTATTCTTATTCATCTGCGCAAGTGAATATCGTGAGCTCTAGAGATCTCAAGACTCATTTCCTGTCTGGGTACGACGGGAAGTTGGTATGCCTCAATTAGCACTTAGTTTCAGGAATTGCCTCCCCAAGCCTCTTTCGGCTTCAGGGTGACCCCCTGACCTACCACCACACCCTAGCTCTTCCGCTAAGGCGCCAGTTACAAGCTGGAACAGGACACGAGGCGCGCCTGTGCACAACGTGTCCTTCTTCTCCTCCGAAACTTTCCCTGTTTCGAAAGTCCTGTCCGTCGCTGTGTCTTTCGAAACTTTCCCGGTTTCGAAAGTTCTGTCCGTCGCTGTGTCTTTCGAAACTTTTCCTGTTTCGAAAGTTCTGTCCGTCGCTGTGTCTTTCGAAACTTTCCGTGTTTTTAAAGTTCTGTCCGACGTTGTAACATGAGAGTCTTGTCGGGTTAGGCAATGACAAAAATTCTCTTGAAATTTCGGATGCTACAGGATGGCATGTAGCAAATCAAATCTTCTCATCGCCGGGGTCTTATTTTCCCTGATGCGGTTTAAGTCCAACATACTATTTCGCGATGTTTTATCGCGATTTGAGGACAGCGCTGTCCTTTGAGATATGTCGAATTCTCGAATTATTCGACTTGCTGAAAAACCATCAATGCCCAGGGTTTGTCGCTCTGCGACCAAGGGAGAGGTACTGGAGTCCTCGTGCGAAAAATGACTACGTTGAGTAGAACCTAGCCTGCCTAGCCTAGCTGAAAAACCATCAATGCTCAGGGTTTGTCGCTCTGCGACCAGGGGAGAGGTACTGATGTTCTCGTGCGAAAAATGACTACGCTGAGTAGAACCTAGCCTCAGACTGGCTGTTCCTAATGGAGTTATCGGAATACTGTTTCCCGTGAAAACAGATTCCAGGGGGATTCCGCGTCGGCTCGTCGGAGTCGCACTCAGGCGACTAAAGATGTCTGATAAGACATACGTGTGACCAAAAGTTGTAGTCTTGCGATTTGGCACTGATTGTATTTTCTGCAAGATGCGCTCGCGCGTGTTTTGCCCTAGTTTGCATTTCGATTTCAAAGTTTCCCTAAACTGATTCTGACGAGGAAATAGTCAGAGGGAAGGATTCACGGAAATCTAATATTTTAAGTTCACCCTTGGATCACGAAATTACTTTCCTAACCAAGGCCTAGAGGGTGAACTGAGCTAGTTGTTTAGGAACCACGACCCTAAGTCCCGAAGTACCCGAAATCTTGGAAAGTTCCAACGGTTAAGGTGAGTCGTTCACCCGAAGGATATAACTAATGATGTCGTGATCCCCTCAAATTTAAGCTCGATATACCACTGCTTCGTTGGCACCGTTTGGTATCCACAGGGTACCTGGGCCTGAGCAACTTTAGTAGGGACCTGCTCTTCCTTTGCAGGATTTGGGCTGCTTTTCTTTGGCGGAGTGCCAAAAGGAACGTGGACATGATTAGACACTTCAATGGAATATCCAGTTGCTGGTCTGCCCCGATTTGATCTCTATTGGGTCAAGAAATTCCACAATCCAAAAAATTCCTCGAATTTCCAACAATTGGCTGCAATCGCAGATCCCTGAAAACTCCTGCACTATGATTTGTCTCCATTTAGTTCTGAAAAGAACTAGATACTCGAATTCATTCGATAAAGATCAACCGTAGTTTCAAACTCTCGAGGAATCTTCAAGTGTTTCAAGACGACTATTACTGGATCAAGTTCGAAAATCAACCAACTTCATCTCTCGAAAGTCTTGCAAGTTTTCAAGAGTGACTAATATGAGCCCACGTTCAAGAGACAACTAAACTCGAACGTTCGTATATTCATACAAAATAAGCGAACTCTCTTCCACTGTCATCTCGACCAATTAACGATCGCTACGATTTGCTTGACCCAAATTCTGATGTCTGCAAAACGAAAAAAACTTCCGTTCATCCGTCGTTTCGCTTCCTCTGTGTGCGTCGTACGATGAACGAAATTAAACAGTCTTACTTGGTATTATTCTAAGATCCTCAGAAAAATCGCGAAAATTCTGAGTTTTCGTTTTTCTCAGTTTTATATAGAACACGACGCTAAAAGAGAAAAAGTCTTATGCCGCGTGTCGATATTCTCAGTTGTTCTAACTGAAAAATGCCTTTGAAAAGTATAATAATCTTCCAAACTCGAATGCTAATAAAAATTGAACCACGAGCACTAGAAACGTGATCGAGGTGTCAATCGGAAGCTGCTAAGAATTCCTATCGATGAATCTTTGAAGAAAGAACGATTTTCTTATCTAAATAACTGAAAAGCCATATTCCACAAAATCAAGATTTTTCTAACACATAGGAAACGATATTTCGCATCTTAATTTTCACAACTGAGCTGAAATATCTTCGGAAAATCAACGTTTTTCCATATTTTCTCGATGTTGACTCTGAGTGGGCGGTCCTTGTACTGGAGCTCGCGAAATTCAAAAACAGTTTTGTTTCGCGACAGTCGGTTCCTACAATATTTGTTCCAGCACCACCAAACTATCCGTAACTTTTTCTGATATCCATATCATAGTGGTGCATAAAAAATATAGTCTGTACCATTTTTGGGAATCCGCCATATTAGATTGAGAGAACCGACTTCTTATTTTGATATTCTTTTCAGCAAACATTTCGATTTGATACACTCATCATGGATGCAAATAGTCTTAAAATACTTAAAATGAATCCTTTTTAAGTAAATTTTATCCAACCTTGATATCTTGTTCAGTTCAATAGTTAAGAGGGGGTGGAGATTATTTACGTCCGCACTGTATATTATCGATGGTTTTGGTAATTCATTGTGCAATTTTTACATAAGTCTATTGTTATTGATGAGGATCATAATATGTGGAGGCGAAAATATTGCACACGGAAGAAAATTTAACCAAGAGACTATTATTAGAAATGGTTGAATTACAAATAGAAGACGATAGTCCAAATGTTACACCTTTCCACATATCAATTTTTTATCATTTTAATTAAAAAAAACAAATCTTACTATAATATCGCAATTTCACTGTGAAATATTATTACTGCTGAGAATATTTTCACAAAATTGAAGGATAAAACTCCAATTCTACACAGTTCTGGTACGGTTAATGGAATTCCTTGTGCTGATTGCAACCAGATCTACATAGGATAAACAAGTAGACTTCTCAAAGACAAAACACATCACACAAACGTGATATCAAAAACAATAAAAAAGTTGCACTTTAATACAACACTCAATCAATTTCGACCACAAAGTATATGACAGTGTCAAAATATTAGACCACTCTAACAACTTACACAAGAGAACCTTCCTAGAAATGTCCAACATCTTCAAAGATCCTCTTGGTATGATTTCTATAAAGGACACAGAAGGACTAAATACAGGCTATACTTACTTGCTCTATCTCGATAACCACAATATATTTCATTATCATCCGGTCATTAATTGAAACAATTAATATGTTAACTAGTTTATCATAATGATTATTATTTGTTACTTTTTCCAATTACTCAATAATGTTCAATATTAATAGTAAACAGTCATTTACAATCATCTAAATAACTTTGGGAGCTTCCGAAAACTCAAAGTTGAGTTATAATTGTATTTTATTAGCAATGTCAAAGCCAAAGGTACAATTATAACTATGAACTAAAACAAAGAAAAACTCATATTTATAATATCGAGTAAGCTCGGGTAGAGTTGAAGCGTCTATTGACATACATCTCCTCTGTAGACTCGCTCTTGAATTAAATTTACAGGGAGGTCAGTTGGAGTCGTAAACTCGACATGCATCTCCTCTGTAGACTCGTTCCTGATCTATGTTTACAGGGAGTCTTAAGCTCCACATCCATCTCCTCTATAGACAGCCTCAGAAAGAATTTTTAAGTTTACTCTATCCATGAAAGTCCCACGAGTAGCTAGGAAAAGAAGGTCAATCATGGCATGGACGAGAGGGCGGCCGGTATCTCCAAGGCTCCATAGAGACAGCTGATAGGTTCAGTGTTATTCATCCTCTCGGCACGGATACACACACCTTAGGATTAAGCCATCGTAGGGATGCCATTCAGTTAGGGAATAACAAAACCACAGTGATTCTGTCATTCCCGTATCCAGTGGAGCTACGTGGAAGCCGGACTTGACTAGTATAATAGTAGTACACTTCGAAAAAGATGCAAATTCAAGATAACCGCAGCTACAAAGTGGCGGAGTAACTGATTTTTCGCAACTACCTCAATATGGGTGTCAAATGACAGGGCTTGACTAGTAGAATAGTTAGATTAGGTTTGGTCAAAAGTGAGTGGCTCTATTCGACTCTCCACTGCAACATATTCATACATACACACTACAGCTAGAAAGGGTTGCAAATAATTCCAGCTTCTTGACGAAGCCGATTAGTTTGTATGGTGAGTGCTCTTTCTACGGCTCTGCCAAACTCTGGAAACCTGATTTGGTCCCCAGCGGGCACTAACAGAGGCGACACACACTGTCTTCCGACAGTTCGAGTTTCTGCATATGATGATCCAGGCGACAGGCCTGTTAGCAGGGCCGTAGCGAAAAAACCAGGGGAGGAGGAAATCCAAATTTTCCCAACCCCACCAGCAAAATTTCCCAACTTTCGAAAAAATGAAACCCGAGGGATTATTTACTACTTTAATTTTTTACTTATTAGAATTAATTAATTTTCTTACTTAGCTATCCAAATATTGGCTGAATGCTTATGCCCGTTAGGTTATGCACAAACAAAAATAAATTTTGTTAATTATAAAAATAATAATGGGAATTATTCTACTTTGGACCAAGGTCCTTAGTCTTCCACCATATCCACCATGTATAGGAATATTCAATATAAATGAAA
>WOGO01006127.1:0-11960 GCA_015342085.1 Leptinotarsa defecta
GATTGATTGTTTTCATTATTATGTACACTGTTCTGTTATACACGCATTGTGATGGTTTTATTTGTATATATGACGTCATATTTAGGAATTTTTGTGTTTTGACTTGCTACAAATATTTGTTCAAATGTATCACGTAGCCAATAAACTATTCTATTCTATTCTATGTATAAGGGTTAAACATCATTTATTTTAGTTTATTATATTCGTTTGCAAATGTCCGCATATGACTAAACTGCAGTACCATTAGTTACAAATACAATTGGTAAAAAACATGAGAAGTTTTATTCCTCAATTTTCATGGGGACTGTTACATTCAATAATTTCGAGAAACTACCTTTCCCCCACCAACCTCTTCCTAAAACCTGGAAAACTATGGGCAATGTGACACCAGGTTTCTTTTCCATTACTTTCACTAACATATATTAAAATCAGAAAGCAGTAGGTACTATAGCGTACATTTCAGTCTTTTTTAATCCCTTGATATCGTGTCCCTGGATAGTTTGAACAGTTGCTTCTTTTCATAGGATTCCATAACATAGCGTCGATATTTCCACAATAAACTGTTTCAAAAGGATAAAATTGAGGTTTCATTTTTTTCCGTGGATAAGATGGTGGGTGATCTGATAGTACTCGAAAATAGTCAACTTTGCAACTTTTTAACCAAATCATTATCTCTTACCGTTTACAAGATCCCCACACAGATATTAAAACTTGAATGACCTTGTATATCTACTTGAAGTTAAATTCGTTTATCGTCATGTAGGTACCTACTTTACAACAAAAGTTTTTTTGCTAATCTATGCGAATATATTATAATTAATTTGCGATTACGATTCTCTCTCCCTCTCTCTCTATGTTAATGGATTTTGCTTCCATTGAACCAAAATAATTTGTACTTTTTTATTTGTTAGAATTCAGCTAGTAATAATAGCACTATATGTAGCGAAAAAATAGCTGACCACCGTAAGAAAATCAATTCTATGTAAATTCGAACTCAATAAATCCACTTTCAGTCAAGGGAATACATGAATCGTTTCAAAAAAGAGTAATTATAGGTAATGTTACATTGAGTAGTTGTGTTTAGGTCTAGCTAGATGAATGAAACTATCAGTTCTATTTCAGAATATTTTCGTAGGCTATTTAATAAAATTAAACATTATCACAGATGACGACAAAAATTCCCGAAGAAGTGCCGGTTCCATGGAAGAAACAATATTCAATAATATGAGCACACAAATTTGTATATACAACAATAGTTCCACTTATTTTATCTTCTAACGATTCTAGAGAAACTTACACATGTTCTCTTTGAATTAATCAAGAATGAGCAATTTCAATGGATTTTTTAAACGGATAATTTCAATCACAAATTAGGTTTGATTCATTAATGAACGGATTGTATTTGTCATTTTAGGAATTGCTGAGCATCGATCGTTTTGAGGGAGTTCATCAACGTTTCGCAGAGGGAAGTGGGTGGTATCTTCAAATTATAATTGTTTGCTTTGAGTTTTGCATCAATTTCGAAAAAAATTGTTTTTTTTTAACATAATGCTAAACTATGTTTTGATTGTAACCCACCACCGATTTTGATTATTACATTTTTCTTATACCTATGTATAATGGTTTACTTTGGGTGAACAAATATGATTGTGATAGTTATTTCTCTTCAGATAAAAAGAGCCAATATCAGTTTATTGAATGTAAACTGACAATTAAAGAATACTTCAGTAGAGGGTGTTTTTACTTTGTTAGGGTAGGTTATGTCTGTATTGAATATTTTAACATTTATAATTATAGAAATGAAATTTATTATTTATTTTTAATAATTTCTACTTGTGGAGCTTATTTTAGTCATTCACAAAAAAATCGAATATTTCTTTATTAGGAAAGAATGGTTTTGGCTTTATAATTTTCCATCTTTACAAAAAAATGTGGGAATCTTTCAAAGAAACGAAGATACACAATTTTTTTTATGAAGATGAAGAAGTAGAAACTCAAAACCTTTCGTTCCGAAAAAAGTCTCCCTTTCAATTCAAACTTTATTTCATTTCATGTTTCCCTAAACTCACAAACATCCAAATTATCATTATATACATTATCCAAGTACTTCATAAAAGCTGATTAACGGAAAAATAGATTTTAAACAGATTTTTTTTAACAGAATGATTTGAACAATCAGCTTGTTTGAATCCATCGTCAGTTTTTCCATTATATTTTAGAAGATAAAGAGTCAAAGAACCGCTTTCACTGTTCTTTTCTAGGTGTACTTGAGAAATAGATGATTTCTCTTCCTGATTAGTCATAAAGCAATATCGTGTAACAATGATGTGAAACACTTGTGGATACTTCAAAAAGGATATTAACATCAATAGTGTAAACAAACACTGGAATATTATGCTGTGAATAAATTTTTTCAATACATTATTTCAATTTCTCAAAATTATTTTTTTCAATAGTATGTGAGTAGGTACCTATTTGAGTTGAGTTTTTCAAAAGTTCAGTTTTTTCAACATTGGATTTTTGTGAACATAGGATTATTTTGATATTTTGGAATAATTATTCCTGCTGCAATTACTATAATCAATACTATTATGATCAATTACCTATATTTTTCATTACAGCAAATAATATATTTGATATTTATAGTATGTAGTTGACATTGCCAATGTTTATTGTGTGTTTAAAAATATTATTAGTATTAAAATAAAATTATTGTTTTAGGTTCATAAAACAAAATTTAATTGAAGTGATGTAAGAAATAGAATTTTAAAGCAATTACAGAAACCTCAAAGGATACACCCAAAAGGTAATTTAAAATTAAAACAATTACTATGATGATAACCTCGTCTACATTTGATATTCAAGGATTGAGTTTTTTGTTGATCCCACAGAAGGCGTATTGGCTTACTCAGCTCCTCCTTTAAGGACGATCAAGTCCAGCAGTACATTTGTAGTTCAGCCTAGTACCACTAAGACGAGTCGAAACAGCGCTGTCTGGTGTTGAATCCCAAATTCTTTGTTTCTTGGGCTCTAGTTTCAATTAGCTGCCTTGCAGTGAAAGGACGAATTTCATTTTGCTATCGATGTCGAAGCTTGCCTTAGCAACTGACCGCCTTTTGATAATAGGAGATTGTGCCTACTGTCGATCCCATGCGCCTTCTTGTCAGGCTTGAACTTTCAGGACAGTTCAGTACAGCAATGCACTTGTGGTTCAGTCTAGCACCACTAATGAGATCTAGGTGGGTCGAAACAGTGCTTCATAGTGTTAAATCATGAGTGCATTGTTTTTTACTCTCTAGTATCAACAAATTACTATGAATTGAAGTTTAAAAGAAATGATATAAGCTATAAGAAAAATAACATAAGATTCAACTTGTTAACAAATACCTAACTGAAAATAGTGAAAATTATTTTAAATAAGGTTTCGATGTTTGTATTTTCAGTATCTATAATTGTCTTCGAGTGATTATTATCCTGACAATGCAAAGTTTATTTATCAGTCTGCTGTTTGGTTTAGTCAATTGCATCGTGCTTTTCCCCTCAATGTAGAGTTAAATGCATTGTTGTTCATTATATATGTGGCTTCTTTGATCTTGCAAATGTTTCTTCCTACGGTTGATCACGACTTTGGAGCACTTTTTCTTGTGTTCTACCACTTCAACGTACAAGTTTCTCTTTGAAGAGGGTTCTTTTTGTGCTCGCTGGTCCTTTCAAGTTCACAATAAATACCCAACCGGTGCACATTTAGGAGTCAACAATAGTACAATATTAGAACTGTCTCCAGGTGCAGGTACATAATCCTCAGCATCCTTTACATATATCAAACCAGCAAACATGAACAGAAAGCCAAGAAAAATATATCAGTGAAAGTAAGAGGTCATTAAATAGTGGAATAAGCAAAAATAACAAAGTACTCCTTAGCCAAATATCAACATTGGATTTGAAATAAGCCGCATACTGACTCAGTTAACTTAATGTATAAATTAGAGACATATGATGTCCTATCATACCGTATTTTCACTATTTACAGATTTATGATCATTAATTTTTTTCTAAACTAAGTATAATTTGTATATTTTTTCCATATCAACTCAACAAAAGTTTCTTACCTTTTTTCAAATTTTCAGATTTTCTACTGTTCTTATTCACATCGGGATTCCAAATCTTTAACATTCAAGAATACATATTTTTCAAATTATCACTTCATGAAAGGGCCTATCAATGATTTGTTGGTATTTAAGACCCTGTGTTTCTGTTTTGGTATTCAAGAAAATGGTGGAAAAGAGGATTTTCCAGTTTTTTTTTTGGTTTTCAATAGACACCTCCAGAGAAATACTAAATTCGAAAAAATATCTTGATTTAATATCAGTAAAAATTGTTATACCAATTTTTCAAACCAACAATGAGATAATTCAAAAACCTGTTGTTTGTGAAACATATGTTTTGAACAATCCAGGACTGAGTTCATTTTTATAAATCAATCATAACATAGCAATAATGTCTACATTTGTTATTAATCTATAATGAGTATTCTCCATTTTATTTAATGGTGTATAATTGGAAGACATCCCAATTTGTTGTATTCTGAAGTCAGTGGAAATTAAAATGTAGGTATTATAAAAGGGTATAAAGGAGTGATAATGGAATATACAATTGAAAACTGTACAAACGTTTGTAATTTTTCTCCCAACTTTACATAATTTCATTTTAGTTCAACAGAAAAATATAGTTTCCTAAAATATAACAAACTTTCACAAGACAAATCAAAAAGTAAATATCTAACATAACCATTAATGACTAGTTTCATTTAAAAGACCCCATGGTAATAAAATAAGTAATGATAACTAGTAAATATCACAAAACAATTTGTTCACTTTATATATGTGCCAATAAAATATCATTATTGATATTTTATTATATGGTAATTGATTTATATTTATCAATATAATTGTAATCAAAGCTTGAAAAATATCTGAATTGTGTCAAAATTCCCAGGAGATTCAATAATGATAACAATAAGAGCATATAATTAAATTCATTTGTGTTTTTTTTTATCCTCTGGAAGGTTAACTATTTTATTTTGGCTTTTAGTTGTTTATTCCATTTTTATTTGGGTACATGAATCCAACAAGAATGATAAACATGTGAACACAAATTGGTTTCAACCTGATTGACCTTAATTATGGTTTGAAATACTGGGTAGAAAAGGAGAGATAAAACATTGTTGATAGGATATGTACTACTTGAACCCATAATGTAAATAATCAATCCAGAATTAAATGAAATATATAAATAAAATTCTATAATGAATTGGTTATTATTTTAAGAGATATTGTTGAAATGACATTGAATAAATGGGTATTTTCTGTAAAGTTAGAAACGAACTTATACTTCAATGAGAAGATATTTTCAATCTTGCTTTTTTGGATAAAGATTTCAAAAATACCTAAAATAGTAAATAAACTGAATTTTCCGTCTCAATAATGTAGTCATTTCTGATTAATTTTTCATGACAAATGATGTACAAAGCCATATTATAATATAGGTACAAAAAAAAAGAATGCTATGGAAAAACTGAGATGAATATTCAATACAGAAAGACAATTGGAATTCGTATATTAATAAATAAATTAAGTATGGGCTAGTAAAATGGAAGAAAAAATAGATGACTTTAACACAGGAAAACTATGAAAAATAAAACATATTTTCATTTTGCACAACCTAAAGACTTTCTGCCCTAGAACTAACTTAGAAAATATTGAAAAACTTTTTCAGGAATTTCTTCGACAATTTTTTTTCAGTAAATATGAAAAATCCTATATGTTAAAATTTTTTTCGTCTATCCTCTTACAACCTGCCAAACATAGAATCCCAATTCAAAAAAGTTTTCTACAAAAACATTAATGAATGCTACAAAAATGCTAAAGTAACATGAAGAAAAAATGTCCTAGTTGTGTTGCTATTATATAGTTCTGACAAAATTCAAACACTCTAAAGCAATACAAAAACATTAATTATCACATTGTCGACCAAATGCTCATTGAGAAAGTTTATTAAAATGATGTATATTAAAAATATGGTGTATTAAAAGGAGCAAGTAACATGGCATTATTATTATAATGTAGAATTAGTAAAAACTCCTCAATCCACCAAGTACAGTGATCAAAAATGTTTTCATATATAATAAAACATATATTCAGTGACTTTTTCATATTTCCTAAAATCAATGAATGAATTGTATGTGATGAAAAAATATATAAATATAAAAAACATCATGAACTGAAACTTTGAAAAAACTTTAGTTATGTAGGCACTTAAGGATGTTACTTCAGGTTCACCTTAATTGTTTTGCGATACCACTTAGAGTGCAACAGATATCACATATTATATGAAAATTGAAAACATTTTTCATATCCCAAACAGGTGAATAAATTTCAAATCATTTTGTATATTATTACCAGAACTCTAGGGTTTTGACAAAGGCTTTGGGGAAAATAATGCTGAAGACTGTTGAAAAAAGTTAATAAAGAACAAATAAAACCGGCATAATTTTATCAAATATTTCAGAAAAAAACATCATGAACATTTTTCTCTTTTACTTTTTTTGACAGTTTTATATTTGTATGAAATATCTCATACACAAGTAGTAGTTACTGATTGATAACTACAAATTACATCTAATTTAATGTGGTCTTCAATATAAATTCATGTTTGAAAGTAAAGCTCATCTTCACTAACTAATCACCTTCCACATCCTGAAAAGGTGAAATACTGTAGAAAACCAATTGTATTTTCTTTGAGATAATACACTAACAAATATATACATATTAACTATTTAACTTATTCAATAATTGAGTATTACATGTTGCACTCATGCAACATGTAGGGAAAAATTGTGTTGACTCAAGTGAAAAACACTGTTTCATATCTCTCGATTTCTTAAATTTAATGAAAGATTAAGATATTATTATTTTGAATTCATTGATTGATATAACATGTGAAAGTTTTGTGAAACTTATGGAAATGGAAGGAATACTAAATGACCATCACAATTTCACTTTATACTTATTAGATATTGACCCACATTAGAAGTTAATCAAGTAATAGATTTTTTTTAAATTATATTGAGGAAACAGTTTTTCTCAATCATCTTTTTGAAATTTCACCAATATTTTCCGCAAACCTTGTGACAGGTCCATTTTCATAACAAAACTCGGTTAAGATATAATCTTTCTTACGAACCAAGCTCGGCAAAAGTAATGGTCATCTAAAATGTCCCATAGCTCTACAGAAACAATTTAATGCACTTTGGATTTCAACAACGGATAGTCGGCTGTTACAGGAGCAGTCCTAGCTTTTGATTTCCTATCACCAGACATATAGGCTTTGTAGAAAAACCTAGCAAACAGGACAAAATAACTGAGGTACATGGCAATAGACAGTTTGATATTTATGGGTGAAATGTGGCACTCTTGCTGCTGCTGCAGTAGCTGTCTAGCCCATAAATTCACAGCGCACCCAATGATCATCTGTAATAACTGTAACGAAGTAATAACCATGGCTATCTGCCTGGGAGGGTTATACCTCATAGCTCTCAAAGCATAGTAGGAATACATCACAGAATGGACACAATAATTCATAACAATGAACCATCTTGCACTGGCTGTATACTCGGTGTAGCTGAACCATGAGTACAGCAAAACAGTTATATGGTGATACCAATGGAGAAATATTAGTGGCTGCTTCCGAAGAACTATAAAGATGGTATCGCCTAGTTCAGGAAGCTTGCTTAGGACAAACATCCAAGTCCAGAAACCCGAAACTTTATCTTGCTCAATGAATGAAGGAATACATACTGAGTGGTATAGACCATGATGTGAAAGAGTGTGTAAGAATTCGGGAACAGTCCTACTAGCTCCCATGATGCTGAAACAGGCCAGTAAGGTGTTCCAGAGTACCAAGACGCCTCTTAGTTCGAATTTCTGTCGACTTTGCATGATGTATTGGCCGCCGAAGATGAGAATCATATAAATTCCCACATAATAAAATCCCAAAGTCCAGTTATCTTGCATCCATGTGCGAGTTTTTTGGTGAATGAAATCCGATTCAAAGTTGAAAATATAGGAATAATTTGGCATGGTAACTTGAGTGTATTCTTGCATTTCGTTGGTAGTATACTCTCACTTATGATTAAATCGGCACCGGCCCACTTCCGACGCGAATTGAAGCTCTCTACCTTTGACGGTCGACTTATAAAGCAAAGGCGAAGATTGGACCTGGAACACCTCACTGCCGCGCCGCTTATTAAGTATACGCCCAATGTGAATGACGAAGACTGTTACACTCGCGCTTGCGTTAGGCATTCTCGTAAAAAGATGAACCGTAAACGAAAATTGCAAACTACAGGGTGAAGTACAAACTTTTTTTAAGGTTCAATCATACTCGAATGAAATGGGTATACTCACTATCAATAACTAAAGTATCAAATAATATTCATCTAAAATTACTAGATTTTCTCTATATTTCAATCACTAATAACCTACAAAAGCATTTTGTTTTGACAGCTGGAGATATAATTTTAAATTTTTTCTTACACTTTACTCTCACTACCAGTGTCGAAAATAATGAAATAACGATAATTCAAGAACAACTATACACTTCAAAGGATAGCTGAGTTCTGTGATTTCCTTTAGTACCATGAGTAGGTATTCTCGGACCATAAATCGTCGACAGTAAGTCGTGTCGTCATCAGCGGTGCTATGAAGAAGCCCATTGAAATGTTAGAAAATCAGATATTATATGGATACATATATCTGATTTTTCAAAGAGATAATTGATGATTTGGTTGGAAATAGTTGTAGGCTGGCTTAACGGGCCCAATTCCAGAGTCATGGGAATATACAACATTACGAAGTCAATTCTTTTTGGAAAACAATAAAATTAGGACCCTTTCAGTCGTGAAAATTTGTGTGCAAATACTTTATTTGCAATTTATTAGATTTTATTAAAACTTTTAAATACTTTCATAAACATTCCTTTCTCTCAACTATAGAAAAGAACCTCTATTTACTCGTATGACTCAAGGTATTTGTAATTAGTGTTTGTTCACATTCGCAGATCACTCTTATTGATAAATATCATTTTAAAATGATTAAGGCTTCGCGGCCGGGTTTGATGAAGGCCTTCGATTTTTGGAATTTCTTCCTGACGTTTCACTGGCGCGAGTGGATAACTACTTCAGAGGTTTTATAGATTTTGGGTTTATCCTCGATGAGCCAGCGAAACGTCAGCAAGAAATTCGAAAAATCGACGGCCTTCAAACCCGAAAAATAGTGACACTGATTATAGTAAAATATTTCAAAAATAACACCCTCAAGTATGCGTAGTATAATTCTGTTACCTAAAAAACGTTACTATTAAATATAACATACACATGACTGACAAATGTTTCAATAATGTTTTGCTTCAACAATTGTGCAATATATAGAATGTAAATGTGAAAGGTTAAAGATACTTTGAATCAACATAACATTCTATATCTTGTAACATTGTTATGTAACCTACACAGACATATCACTGTATCATCCATTTAACATAGGTACATGTTGATTGTGTGAAGGCTATTTTCTGGGTTTTTTGACCATGGTCTGCAGGTTCTTACTCCTGACATTTCGAGTTGTTTTCCCGTTCCGAACACGGTAACTACGAAGCTGGACAAATGGACTTTTATAATTATAATATAATTTGCTTTCAATTATAAGAACACAATTTTGGAAAACATGTTATACACATTTGATCAATCAAATCCTAGAATGTTATCCTTCAAAACCAAAGTGAAAACATACATCGTATTGTTAATTCAAATTTCTGTCTCACTTGACTTGAAATATCGAGAAATATTTGTAAACACCCAAAACCAGAAAAAAGATCCAAACGAGGATTAATTAACGGAAGAGGTGCCATCTGGAAAGCCATCAGATGGTGAATATTATACCAACTGTATTAATAAACTCACCGAAGATGAACACCAAATAGAAAATCTTTTGAAAAGCCAAATATATGTTACCACGTCAGTAATCAAAAATTTCAATACGATTATACAAAAACTTCAAATGTTTGAAGAAACATTCAATCGTGACATAAAACAAATAGAACAATCGATCTATAATTATTCAGACGATCTTGCGTTCTATGAAAGAATCACGTGTTAGGAATCACACGTTAAAAGGTAAGACCTCGTTAATCTTTAGCTCGCACAAGTTTCGACTTCTGAGGATTGTCGTTCGTAGGGATGATACAGCTGGTTAACGGAAAAACAGATGAAGCACATTTATAAGAACATTGGAAATATGCGAAACATTAATGGAGAGCTACCTTTTCTTGGAATCAACCTTTGATAATATTGTAATGTTTTCCTGAGTTTACCAATGATTGACCACACTGTACAATAATAAACATTAACTTTATTTTACTGTTAATACAACCAAACACTTTAACTAAAACTTCAAATATGTTTCAAATATTTATCGCCGTATTAGATCGCTCTGTACCGTACTGTCAGCGAAACTTGACTATATCGATATGCGCGTAGGTAGTATTTATATATGGCCAATAGGGAATTCGTCAGAAGTCCATCGAAGCCAGTACTATTATGCTCGAAGCAACGCAACGTCTAAAGTGGTGGTTAGCGTACGTCGAGTTGAGCACGTCACAATCGATTTATAACGACCAGCGGCGGCAGATGTTATTTTTTATGGGATGATTTACCACACTACCCCCTTTTCTAAGAGGTTGTTCACCCCGAACAATATTCCAAGAGGGAACATAACGACCCCACTCTCTCTATGTGGACAACTTTATACTTGCTTCTGGGTGACAATTAGATTCTGTACACCAGATCGTTTATCTTTTTGATTACCAAGTTAGGTCCTTGCCATGGTCTCTGCAATTTTGTCACAAGCCATTCCGACGTTGGGGTTGATAGAGCCACACTGTATCGCCCTCTCCTTGAAGCTCACCGGCAACGACTTTTTGCCAAATCTTATCTTTATCCTGTCGCTGAAAAGCTGTTATCTGGATCTGGCAAATTTGTACCTATTCAATTTCCAGTCTCTCCTTCAGGCCATTTACACAATCTGAAAGAGGCACCTTTTGAGATTCATCGGATGGGCTGCCACAGATATCTCGGAAGTTTCTCGACAAGTTAACAACATGGATGGTGTGTAACCTGTCGCGAAATGTTGAGAGCTCTTGTATGCCAACAGAACGAGAAAAACCAATTGATCTCAACCTCTTTGATTTTCGGATACAAGATCGAGAGGTAGTTATTTATCGTACAATTATGCCTTTTGTTGTTCATCTCTTCTTTATCCCAATAAAATCATCATTTTCTTCCATGAATCTGACTTGAAGTTGCGGCCCTGATCCGAGTGTACCTGTTGGAGTACTCCGTGTCGGGCGATTATGTTCTGCAACAGGGCTTCTGCCACCATTTCAGCCTCTTGGTTGGGTGGGCCATTTGGAGAAATAATCTATCACAATCATAAGGAACTTGTTACCGGATGTTGTCATAGGATGAAGTGGTCTCAGAATATCAACTGCGAATCTGTCGAAAGTGCACTCCTCTTGGCCTTGTCTTCGAGCCCTTTCCTAAAGAGCACAGGTCACAGCGCTTACACTACATCTCTACGTCTCGGCGGCAATTGACCCAATAGCACCTCTCACGCACTCTCGCTAGGGTTCTATTTATTCCGAAATGTCTTTCCGTGCGACCGTTTTGGATCTGTTTGAGTATATTTGGGATACATCACTTTGGAAGGATTATCTGGAATTTGTGGGTTCTTCTATCCGGGCTTTCCCTTTTCCGAGCCAGCAACCCTTTTCCTGCTGGCCGTGCTTGGAAATATCTTGCCATTCCGGCCTCACTCCTTTGTCAATCCATTCTCGTACAGTTTTCGAAA